>RJWT010009030.1:0-25551 GCA_004365215.1 Cuniculus paca
AAACCAAAAGATAACTGTCATTCATTCTACCCTCATCACTGAAAAAGTCATGTGGCACATTAAATGCACCCATTCATACTCTCAGATTGTATAGCCAGTCTCTAGACAAGATGTGAATTGTGGTGTTGTGAAAAGTAATACCTAGGGCAATGTCTGAGTGGAGAGGAAGGTGGGTTTTATTTGGCTTCTGCCTTCCTCCAGGGACAGAACCCTTACTGAAACTTAAAACTAGAAACAACTCATAATATTTGAATAGTAAATCACTACCGCATCTATAACACAGGAGAGCACCAGTCATGAGCATGTTCCACAACACACAAAATGAACTCCAGTCTCTACATTCAAAATGTCTCTACTCTCATTGCACTTCCCATATTTAATTTTGTCTGTTTTCCCCCACTGAATCCTACCTATTAGGGTAAAAGCTGTGTGTTACTTATGTTTGCATCTTGACAACTTGCACATTATCTTACATATGGTAAAATGCCTGGTAAATGATTGTTGAATGAGTTAGAGGCTTAGTATTAACGCTGACTGTTGTTTAAGAGAACAATTAAAGCTGCCTAACCTACCCTTGCATTTGATTATAGAGGTACATAAGTGCGCCAAGATGGGGAGATGGCATAGCATGAAAATGGGAGGGTAGGACAGGAGACTTGGGAGAATCTAGAATTTGGCTTTTAAAATATACTTACTATTGTTTTTCTCTGTTCTATACCTCAATCTTCTGAAAAGGAAACATGGATCTAAATGTCTTGTGCACTGTAAGATGGGGGTGAGCCGCTCAGCCTCCACAGTGATTGCCTATGCAATGAAAGAATATGGCTGGAATCTGGACCGAGCCTACGATTACGTGAAGGAGAGACGAACAGTGACCAAGCCCAACCCCAGCTTCATGAGACAATTAGAAGAGTATCAGGGGATCTTACTGGCAAGGTGAGTCTGTCAGTGACTATCTCAAGATGCATCCTCCTTCAGGCTCCAGAAAGAAAGATGAAGTGTTCATTCCTATGACCAGTTCTCAGCCAAATTTGGATGTGATTTTAACTTCTGTCAATCAAAAAAAAAAAAAAGTGCGGGTATCTAAGGTTAGCATGGAAAATTAGGCACCTAATCTTTTGAGGGAAGGAGGAGGTTGTTTTTTTTGAGACAGGGTTTCACTATGTAGTTCTGGTTGGCCTTGAACTCACTATGTAACCCAGGCTGACCTCGAACTTTCAGTGATCCTCCTGCCTCAGCCTTCCAAGTGCTGGGATCACAGATGTACACTACCATGCCCAGCTGGCACTTAATCTTTCAGGTTAATATAAATTAAAGGATGGAAATACTGTTCCCTTATTTAATTTTCAACTAGAGAATGTACAGATTTTAATAAATCTCAGTATCTTGTAAAGCTAGATACAGCTGCCTTAGTAAAATGAATACCAGTTATTTCTAAGGTAATGTTAGACTTAAATGAAATTCTTGGAAATTTTGGGGCATTTAAAAAAAGATACCCACTATTACTTTGAGTATTTTTTCCTTCATTGCTTGGTTTCATTCAGTCCTCTCTAGTAATTTTGGTCATGTGACAAATGTTTATTATGCATTTGATGTATGAAGGTACTTTCCCAGAAACAGCTGTTTATTTCCTTTTTTTTTTTCTTTTTTCTTTTGAGACAAGGTTTTATTATACAGCCCAGGCTGGCTTCAAACTCTTGGCAGTCCTCCTTCCTCAGCCTCCCAAGTCCTAGGATTACAGGCATGTGGCACTACATACAGCTCCATTTTTTTAAAGCTTTTAATGAAGTTTACATTGCAAAACTGCAGAAAATTATAAAGAAAAAAATAATTTATAAGTTCGATACTCACATGCAGCAGTTGACATTACCTGTTTCTCTACGTTTTTTTTGTTTTGTTTTGTTTTGTTTTGTTTTAACACTGGAGATCAAACTCACAACCTCACACTTGCCAGGCAGGCACTTAGGCCACTGAGCTAAATCCCCAGCCCTTGCTTTTTGAGATAGGGTCTCACTATGCCGTTCAGGCTGGCCTTGAGCTCACTTTGTAGCCCAGGCTGGTCTCGAACTCGCAACAATCCTCCTGTCCCAGTCTCCAGAGTACTGGGATTACAGGCATGCGAAACCAGGCCCATCTATTTCTCTAGGTTTTATCACATATTTTGATGATTGTTTTCTTCACAAAAACTATTTTATAGCCTGCCTTTCCACCCACTGCTAGGTCTTGACTGTCTTCCTGTATCAATAAGAGGCAGCTGTTTTCAATAATAACATGATCGTTAGTTATTAAAATGAGTAATTAATTCACTGCATCATTACCCATTTGGAGGTGAAAACTACCTTCAGCTGCTCTTGGGAATAAGTGTCAGATATTAAATGACTTTTGAGTATCAGTTTCTTGATATTCTACATGCTGAAATTCTGTCGATTGCTAGATTTTGCTTTATTTTTTCCACATGGACACATTTTAGGTAAGTTTGCTAGGGTGAAAGCACAACTGCTTAGAAGCAGTTGAAGCTGGTGCCAGGGTTTGACTCCAGCGAGTCTCATGACTTGGTCTTGACTCTTGAATCTGGGCTGTGTTTCCCCTGAACAAAATGTGAAATAGCTTTCCTGCCTATCCAAGCAGAGGGACCACCCCCTAAAGTATTGTGAAAATGTGGCCACAAAATAGCATTATGGTTTCCACTAAAAAAACTCCTCCCTTTTACTCAGCGTTTGGCATAATTTCATCTGAGTTGTTCTCTTAGGAGGCTGAGAGAATACGCAAGCCTACTCTATTTAAAAGAATTTGTACATCTTCAGAATCAGATTTTGATCACATTTTTAAATTTAATCAAAAGGTAGGGGACAGTACTTCTTTTTGGAAAGAAAGAAGCATTTAACAGTTTGACGAGACATAAATATTATATATTCCCAAACACACACATGACAGATGTTAGGCAGTGTCCTCACGTGACCCACTGAGAGGAAGGATACAATGTGTCCTGCCAATTTCACTATTTACTCTGGAATCCCAGGCTACTGCAAGCTGTTGGGTTGAGTTTTTTTAGCATATGTGGTTTTTCTTAGATATTAAAGGAATTTCAGAAAAATCTTAGATGAAGATACAAAAGCATAATAAATCCAAAAATCACTCCTCCTCTTCCCTCTTTTTTCTTTTCCATCCTGACTTCCTGGGGTTGATTCATATAGGGAGGGTAAGCCTTGGGGAGGGAAAAACCACAGAATTTGAGTTGGTAGATCTGGTTTCCATTCCTTGCTCACCCCCTTGCTACAACCTTGAAAAGTTACTTCACATTTCCCATGCTTACCCAACCCCATCTATAAAAGGAAAATAAAGAAAGCTACCTCACATGGTTATTGTGAATAAAAATGTGTATAAATGTTTACTGTATATTGTTGAGGGTTATTTTTCTCTTGTCCGAGATTACCCAGAGAACACATATGTGTATGTGCTATTTATTTCTTCCTTAACATCAACCACTGCCTCCTAACACCAAAAACACACCAACTTCACTAAAAAGTGGAAAAGGAAGTGTTCCTAGGATCCCCTGTATTGTGGTGTTTCCTAGATTTTAAATATGAGTCCAGTTTAGAGAGATCATTTAGACTGCTTTGGGCTGCAAGTAATAGAATACCTCCAACAACAAGGATCTTAACAAGAAACAATACTCAGATTATTTGTAGAGTTTTATGAAGGAGCTATTTCCAAAGGTGTGGCATTGTAGCAAATCAAGGAACTTGTGTCAGCAGAACTGTTTGTTTTTCTAAATCCAAAGAGAAAAAGAAGTATTTACTATAACTTGGAAGGAGACTGTGATAGAAAAAGGCACCTTCAAAGATAAACAGTAACCTTCAGTGAGGGGGACACAGCGAGTCTGAGGGGAGTGTTGAGAAAAAAAACACCTTGCACTAAGTCTCTTCACTTCAGTCTCCTCTTAGTGCTCTTTTTTAGCCAAACCCTGTGGAAGTCAGAAGACAAGGACCCTGTCGAAGTGGTCTATTGATCAGTCTTCTACAGACAGCAGGGTACAGAAGTTGAAGAGCAGACCTGCAGGGGTAAATAGAAAATATGTGCTCTAACAGCACACTATAGGTAAAGTTTTAAAAGTTGTCATCTCCTCTAACACAGAAGTAATCTCGGGGTGGGAATGTAGCTCAGCGGCATAAGCGCCTGCCTGACAAATAAATGCAAGGTCCTGAGTTCAATTCCCAGTACCAAAAAAAAAAAAGTAGTTATTGAATATATAGCCATTTATGTATATTATTTCAAAAACCTTGGTACTTTGAATCCAGGTGAACTGGGCCCAGCAGACCCTCTACTGGTCCCAAAGTCCTGCAACAGAATCTGTCTGCTTAGAAGAGAAAAATAAAAGAATCTCCAGACTTCCATGGTTGTTTGGAGGTCTGTCAAGCCTTGTGGTTTAGGTAACCATGAGAATGAAGTTCTTAGAAAAATCACTCAATTCTCCTTCCAAAGAAATTCCATTTCCTGTCCAGGTGTTTTCATCCTGTACTTCATATCTTCTCCCAGGAGGCATATGGTGATTTTCTCAGAGTTAAGAAACCTGCTCCTAGCATTTATAGCTCTGTGGTTACCCAGTAGATGCTTAACTGGAGGTGGCAGCTTTCTCTTTGAGGACTTTAGGTTTAGTGTTTTGACTTCTTTTTTTTGTTTTGTTTTTTGTTTTGTTTTGTTTTGTTTTGTTTTTTGGTCTTTTTGTCTTTTTGAGACAGGGTCTCACTATGCAGTTCATGCTGGCCTTGGGCTCACTTTGTAGCCCAGGCTGGTCTCAAACTTGGAACGATCCTCCTGCCTCAGTCTCCCAAGTACTGGGATTACACAAGTGCACCACCATGCCCAGCTGTGTTTTGGCCTCTTAGTATAAGAGAAATTTACACCAGGTTTCAACAGTGATTTATGAATTGATTACAGTCTTAATCAGAGTATAAGGGTGTAGGCCAAACTGTGAAACCCTTTCAACAGAACTTTTGCATTATTTGAAATATTATTAAAAGCTTGGAAATGCTTATTTAATATTCCCCTTTAGACCTAAAAAGAGAGTGTCATAAAACTACTGATGTTACGCATGTCTGGTTTTTCTTTTGTTTTTATAGTTGCAGGACAGGAGTGAGACAGGAGGTATGTGTACATGTGTTGTGTATGTGTGTGTTTTGAAACTCTTCATTAAACTTCCACAGCCCTGTTTATTTTTCTGCACTCTGATCATTCAAGTATCTGGCAGTTTTATATTCCATTAGACAGTTTCAGATTTCAAGTAGACCATTTGCAAGCTGGACCATGTGTCTCTGGTATTAGATTCCAATGTAAGGGGGCAAAGAAGAAAAACTGGGTAGTAGCCAGGGAGAATTTGTACTACATGTCCTCAGAAATGTCAGTTTTGATTCTTTGAAGGCCTCCCCCACAAGAACCTGAGGGAGTTGGGTTGACTTTTATACTGGCTTTGCCAGTAGAGACATTAAGGTCAAGTTAGCTGAGGCACAGTGGTGAGCCAGCCCCAGGGAATCTGAGAATGAAAGGACATGGATTCATGGTCAGGTGACAGCCAAGCTCAGCTGACATTTTAAAGGATATAGATATAATTTTTTTTCAGTACTGGAGATCAGTCCCAGGGATGCTGTACTACTGAGCTACATTCTCAACTTTTTTTGTTTTTATATTTTTGATTTCTTGACAGGGTCTCCCTGAGTTGCCCAAGCAGGACTTGAACTTATGATCCTCCTGCCTCATCCTCTATAAGTGCCAGAATTAGAAGTGTGCACCAACATACTGCCTTAAAATAATTTTAATAGCTTTTCAGTTAAATAATAAGCATCTGGGCAAGGTGTGGTGGCACACACCTATAATCACACTACTCGGGAGGCTGAGGCAAGAGGATTGCTGTGAGTTTGAGTCCAGTGTGGGCTACATAGTGAGTTCAAGGCCAGTCTGGACTACATAATGAGACCCTGTCTCAAAAAAAAAATAATAATCATAATAAGCATCTAAGACCATGCACAGCACACAGAAGATAATTAATGCTTTTCCTTTGTTTTGTTTTAACAGACTCCCTAATATCCTAAAAAGCAACCACAAACAGTACAATTTCCCTGTAACTACTCCTTCATTTTTAGCAGCATTTTCCTCTGTATAACTTTCTCAGAGTTGATCCTTTAGCAAACATATACCAATAAAAAAAAAAGAGAATGAGGTATCTCATGTATCTCCTCATTTAAATTTCCTTCTTATTCATTTACTGATTAGAAAGCTAAATTTTTACCCAGAGTAGCCCAAACCTCTCTTACATGTCTGTGTGTTTACATGAATCTAAACCCAGGTCAGAGGTCACTCAAGAAGGAAAAGGATCTGAGATTTTGTTGCATCATCCAGGCCACAGACCAACTCTGAATTTCTTTTTGGCAACTTGTTTACTTGCTGCCTGTCTGGAATAGATTGGATGGGGGGTCAGCTGGATTTAAAAGTTAACAGTTTAAAATAATAGATGTGATCTAATGCCTTAAATCTAACTCTACCAATGATAGCCCATTAGAATACACTGCTCCAAACAAAGCTTCACTGGAAAATAGTCTAATGTTACCAAATAAAACCGATGATGCATACACACACTATGAGCCATGTTTTCCATTCCTATATATAACAGCTTTGAGAAACTTAGGTGCGTACAAGGCATGAGAATGTCCATGGCAGCGTTACTTATAATAACCAAAACTGTTCATTAAAAGATAAATTGTGACATACTCATTATATTCTGTGAGTTTGTCGTTGTTGTTTTCTTTTGAGGATTGAACTCATGACCTTCACACTGAGCTAATATCCCCAGCCCTTTTTTTTTTTTTATTTTCATTTTGAGACAAGATCCCACTAAGTCACTTAATTGCCTAGGCGGGACTCTAACTTTCAACCCTCCTGCCTTGGTCTCCCAGAGTGCTGAGATTACAAGCCTATGCCACCACACTCCGCTCTATGCATTACATTTACACACAATAATAAATCTTAAAAATGTAATTTAGGCAAAGAAAAATTAGGCATAAAAGAATATATGTATGATTTCATTTATATAATGTATAAAACTAAGTAATATATTCCTAAGTCCAAAACATGAGGTGACACTTCAAAGAAAACAAAGGGAACAGCACAAAGTTCAGGAGGGAAGTTACCTCTGAGTGGGGTGTTAGAGGGAGGAGATTAGGAAGGGAAGGGGCACGTGAAGTACCAGTGTTTCAGAGGCGATGGTGATAATTAGGATGTATCAGAGAGGTGCCCACCACCCTTCCCACAAAATGAAAACGGCAGAAGTACCATTAGACCAATCTTAAGTTTGGGTTTTTTCATTTTCCTTTGTATCGGTTTCATTCTAGAGTCTCAACCCAATATTTTCTGATGATTATCTGTGACAGGAAGGAAAGGAAATCCCTGCTGGGCAGCACAGCTATGATGTCAGCCACTTCCTCTGAAACGTGCACTGTTTATGCCCGTTAACATTACTTTTATCACTCATTCCCTCCTGACTTATTAGTGATAGTAAGCATTTTTTTTAGAACAACACTTTAAAAAAATTATACTCCAAATTAAAAAACTACACTTTGGCAGATTCTTGGGAATCATAGAAATTTCTCATTTGCCTGTTGATTAATGAGATCAGGTGTTCTTTTACATTATTAAATATTTTTTTCTTTTACATTATTAAAAGGGTGAGAACAGCTACACTTGAGCTGTCTCCTTAGTCGCACACATTACAGGTATTGTCTTAGCGTGGGGAATGAGAGGAGTTGATGCAGGTTTGAACATGCTCGTAATAGGTGACAGATAGAAATGAGAGAAAACAGTCATGTTTAGGTCAGGAAACAAGGGTTTCCAGATATAAAAAATTTGTAAACAAAATGCATTGGCCTTGGTTAGTCATGATCTACAATTTTGGCCCCACTTATCCAAGTCATCAGCCATTCGCTTGAGATGTGTGATATGTTGTCTCCTCCTAGGGGTGGCTGGAGTTCGTGCAGCTTGGGAAGGGTGAAAACCCCACCTTACCCTCAGCTGATTGATTAAGACTTGTCTTCAGAAACAGCCTGACCTACTTCCTACCTGAGAACACACCACTCTGCTGTGCAGGCCTGAGTCAGAGAGCCCCACCCAAACAGACAGACAGGGGGAACTAGAGCAGGTGCAAAGTTGAGAACAAACAGGGGGTCATATTAGTGCAAGCACATGACTGTGGAGTGGATCCCAGGGAAAGTGGTTTGAGGCCGAGTTTCCCATTCCATCCAGCAGTTAGGTAACTCTGCATCAGCTTGTAAGTCATGGAGATCTTATGCAGGAGTAATGGCTGATGTGGACATATAGGAGGATAGTGGTCATTCTTGAGCTAGAAACCACCATACCACCATACTTAGTGACCTGGTCTCCAAGCGGATGATCCTGACCAGCCACACTGCCAGGTTTCTCTTTTTGGCTGAGGCTTTTTGAAATTGTGCTTCCTGTAGTGTATGGTTTGAAATGAATCTCATCCCCACCTCAAAGCTTCACTCCATGAAATAACCAAAGGACAGATATGAAACAGGGTAGATGGATGTCATCCTTTGCCCCACCTACTTTTCCCTGTGTCTACTTAGCATAATGATGTTTATCCAAAGATCCTTCTGAAAATGGCCTGTCCTATATGCTCATCCTCTTCGTTATGTTTCAGAGCATTTTCAAATTAACTAGCACTACCTTTATTTGGTTTTTTTTATTTGAATGTGTATGTATGTGTGGGGTTTTGTTTTGTTGTGGTTTGGTTTGGTTTGGCTTGATTTGGTTTCGCTTGGGGATTTTTGTTTTTGTTTTTGTTTTCTGTGTTTTTGAGGCAGGAACTCACTCTGTGTTCAGGCTGGCCTTAAACTCATTTTGTAACTCATGCTACCCTCAAACTCACATTGATCCTTATACCTCAGCCTCCCAAGTGCTGGTATTATAGACATCACCCCGTGCCTGGCATGTGTGTGTTTTATGATTTAAGAATGATCACCACTCTCCCACACCTCCACATCAGCCATTAAGCCTACATATAACCCCTTCATTGTGAGAACTTGGTAATAGAATCCAGTGTAATATTTCCCTTTGTATGACTTATATGTTGTTTTGGTTTTAGATTTTTTTCTGATTATAATTGCTAAATGCACTCATTTTTTTAAAGGAGGAGATGTTTAATTTAGCTCAAGTCACTTTTTTTTTTTTTCCCAGCACCGGGGATTGAACTCATGACCTCGCACTTGCCAGGCAGGCACTTAGGCCACTGAGCTAGATCCCCGGCCCTTCAAGTCACTTTTTTAAGTGCGAAAATTGTAGAATTTTAAAAAAAACTGTAGAATTGTAGAAAGTAATAGCATCCCTCAGAAGTCTTTCTGTCCTCCTTGAAAAATCATTGCTACCAGTTTGTTGTTGTTTCTCGGGTCTTTTTCCTATACTTACACTAATGTGAAATGTGTTCAACATACATTTGCACTTAATAATGCAGTTTGGGCATTATTCCACTGAAATTCCTCATAACATAGATATATGGACTATAATTTTTGTGGTATGTAATTGTTGGTATCACAGAATCTATCCTTGTGTGTATATATTTGTGCACTTGTAATTCTCCATCATAAAGGAAGAACTGTGGGCAAATGGTTAAATTTGAAAAGATCTTAAAAATTCTACAATTCACACTTCCACCAACAACATATGAGTGGGTTTGTTTGACCATACCATTATCAACAGTGGCTGTACCAACCATTTATTTCTTGTCAGTCTGATAGTTTAAAAAGTAAAATGTCATACTGATTTATTGTTTCTGCTTTGCTTTTTTTTTTCTTTGCTATTAGTCGAAGTGAGCATTTTTTGAAATGCTTATTACCTAGTTCCATTGAGCAGTATCAAATCACTTTTCAGCTTAAGTTTATCTGGGAGTGGTTTCCTGGGAGGGTATGAACTGTTTTCAGAAACCAGAGTAAGGTGATTCCTGTGTGTGTCCTCCACAGCAAACAACGACATAACAAACTCTGGAGATCTCATTCAGACAGTGATCTCTCAGACCATCACGAACCCATCTGCAAACCTGGACTAGAACTCAACAAGAAAGAGATCACCACCTCAGCAGACCAGATTGCTGAGGTGAAGACCATGGAGAGTCACCCATCCATACCTCCTGTCTTTGTGGAACATGTGGTCCCACAAGATACAAATCAGAAAGCCCTGTGTACCAAAGAAAGAATGATCTGCTTGGAATTTACTTCTAGGGAATTTCATGCTGGACAGATTGAAGATGAATTAAACTTAAATGATATCAATGGATGCTCCTCAGGGTTTTGTCTCAATGAGTCAAAATTCCCTCTTGACAACTGTCATGCATCCAAAGCCTTAATCCAACCTGGGCAAGTCCCAGAAATGGCCAACAAGTTCCCAGATTTAACAGTGGAAGATCTGGAGACTGATGCACTGAAAGCAGACATAAGCGTCCACTTATTGCCTATGGAAGAGTTAACATCTGGACTGAAAGACCTCCCCATGTCTCCTGATCCTGAGTCGCCAAGCCCCCAGCCTAGCTGTCATGCTGAGATTTCAGATTTCAGTACAGATCGCATTGATTTTTTTAGTGCCCTAGAAAAGTTTGTAGAGCTCTCTCAAGAAACCCGGTCTCGATCTTTTTCCCATTCAAGGATGGAGGAGCTAGGTGGAGGAAGGAATGACAGCTGTCGACTGTCAGTGGTAGAAGTACCTGCTTCTGAAGTGACCACTGATGACCAGAGAAGCAGCTCTTTGAGTAATACTCCCCATGCATCAGAAGAATCTTCAATGGATGAAGAACAGTCTAAGGTAAAAACTATATTTATAATTCTCCACCTAATGAAGTTCTCATCAAAGACCAAATATGTTCAACTTTGTTATGTTCACTTTATTTTTGATGTTAGTAAAAGATTTAGAAAGGCAATAAAACAACTAGCTGAGATTTATTTGAAAACTTAGAGCTTAAATATTTTATAAATCAATTTTGAGGATTTTAACTTTTCAGGTTTTTGGTGCCATTGGAAGCACTTCTGAGTGGAGCTGTTAGAGGAAAGGATTAGCTAAAACAAATGTCCTGACTGAACAAGGATAGGTCCCCTCCGTAGACCTCTGTAGCTTGAATCTAAATCTTAACCAGTAACAAAATGTCCAGGATTCAGATGCTACCTGTCAGAAAATGAATTTGGGAAATTTTTTTTGTCTCAGCAAATTCAAAGGTGAGGTTTATGTAAATAGTCACTGAAGTAGCGATTGAGTCCATGCTGAGTTTTTGCTGTCAATGTTTCTGAATTTTTCATCTCCAGTCTTGTGTTACTCAAGAATCAAGGGTTGATTTGGGAAAATGAATTTGAGAGCAGACAAGAGCCTGTGATTCTTTTCAATGGCATATAAGCTTTTATACAAGCCATTTCCAAAAAAAAGTACTATGTTTCATCAAATATGTATCATCTAACACTCACATTTATTCATTTTGACTCTTCTGAAATTAGGATGTATATTAGCAAATTAGGATGTATATAAGTGTCATATCAAAACCATGTAACAGTTGAGGAAAGTTACAGATTTACTCTAAAATAGTAAAAAATTTCAGTTAATGATTTTAACCAGTCTGACTAGATTCTTGACATCTCTTGATTTTTACTTACATTTACCTAACCTTGTCCATCACTCATCTGTTAACTTTCTCCTTAACTACCCGCCCCAAGCTTCTATCCTTCTCCCCTTCCCAAAGCCTATGTCTCTGTTTTGTTCTTACTGGGAAGTCAGAATGCTTCAGCTCTCTGTTGAACCAACAATGAGTGCAGTGGCACTGACAGAAATAGCCTTCCGCAGAGTTGCTGGTTATATGAGAACTCCCTCCATGGCCAGTGCACACACCAGGCCCCTGTGGCTTCTCTCCAGTGACAAGTTCCCCTCTTCCTGATGTCCTGGAAATTTTCCCCCAGAGGCATGACTGACTGTTAGTTTGTACTAGCTGGATTTCTCTTTTTGAAGAGAAAGACCAGAACAGTTAGGTAAATACTATACTTCGATGTCATATATAAAAATGTTAACAAAGTAGATAGTCCTAATGATCCTACTTTTAAGAGGTGTCTTGGTTACTTTTCTCTTGTTTGCTGAGGCAAAATACCTGATGCCCAAAATTAAGGAAGGAAAGGTTTATTTAGCTCACAATTTGTGGAGGTTTCAGTCCATAATCACCTGGCTCCAAGCAGGGTGACATGGCACAGGAGCAACAATTCAAAATGGCAGAAGACAGCAAAAGCAACAAGAACACAAAAGAGGGGGAGGAAAACCAAGCCTCTTTTCCTCCCTTATATCATAAGCAGGCTACCCCTCCTCCAGGTGGGTATAGCACTCATACCATCTCCCAGCTGTCCTCTTGTTCACAAAGTGAGGACCTTGACCCCCTGCTGAGCCACTCAAACTTTTAAACTTCTCAAGTTGACACACTATCAACCACTATCATTACAACCCACTCCTTATCAACTTGGCAACCAAACACGTTTTTTTTTCCTTTTCTTTTTGGTACTGGAAATCGAACTCAGGACCTCATACTTGCCGGGCAGGCATTGTGCCACCTACACATTTCTAAATTCCCAGCCCTAGACACATTTCTTTAAACTGGTCCCTAGATACAAAGACATGCTTATTATCATTTCACAACTTGAACATTGTAACACAGGTTAACAATCCTTAAGAACTAATACTAAGTCTATCAACATTATATTACATTAGAACCATAACATTCTGACCCTGGCCCCCCAAAGACTAATGCACATCCCTTTATGAAAAAAGTATTTAGTCCATCTCTAAGAGTTACCAAAGTCCTAACAGTTTCAGCATTGCTGAAAAGTCCAAGTCCAAAGTCTCCTCCGAGATGTAAGGCAAACTTTGACTGTAACCCCCTGTACAAATGAAAAGTTAAACACGTCTAGCATTCAATGGCACAAGATAAACATTTTCATTCCAAAAGTTACAAACAGGGAAATACAAAGGATTGGGACTAAAGCAAGCCCAAAATCTATCAGGGCAAACATTAAGTCCTATAGTTGTATGTCCAGCATCTGAGACAATCTGTGGCACATTGTGAGCTCCAAAGAGCTTGCATGTGTTCACCCCTATGGCACTTCTTGTGGTTGTAGCTCCCACAGCTTTGCAGTTTTTCTTCAGATGATCCGTGTTCCTGGATTCTGCAAACTTCTGGGGTCTCCACTGCACCTTTGGCTTCACCCTCACAGCTTCACACACTGCCCTCTCAGGGGCACACTGCCCGGCCTTCCAGGGCTTCTGAAATTGGGGTGGAACCCTTCTTAACCCTGCAACTCTTGCATTCTGCATACACCTAAAACCAGCACCATGTGGATGATGCCAAGGTCTACTGCCAACTGGAGCAGTAGCACCAGGCTTTCCTATCTCTTGGCTGTAGGGGTTGAGTGCCTGGATCACTAGGCACTATGAATCCAATTCTAAGGAACAAATTTTCTATGCTGCTGCCATTCTGGAACATGGTACTCTGCAGCTTTATCCTCAAAGCAAAGTCTTTCACTTTTGCAGTTTTGAGGCTACAAAGAATAGAGACTTAACTGCTTTTCGTGGTGCCCTTAGGCCATCTTTTCTATTCTCCTGTTCCTTCTCTGCAATTGAAATTTCCTCAATTCTATCTTTGCAATCCACAGCTTTATTGGAGCTTCCTTTCTGACCAAATTCACAATGTTTTAAATCATCCTGCTGGGCTCTTTGCTTGTGATTTGCAACATAAATTTGGATAAAATGCTCCAACAATAGCCATCCCTCAACATTTGACTGCCTTGAAATTTATTAGTCCACCACCCTTAATCTTAGTCTCAGGCAAAGTCTCTGGATGCAAGCAAAAATGCAGACAAACCATAACATACATCATCTGGAGTCTGACAACCAGTGTAGTCCTTCTTCCCGGCAGAAACCTCCCAAGCCTGGTCTTTACCAGTTTTCTGATCTTCTGAGCTCTGACCAGAATCTCCCATACAGAACAGCCTAATGTGTTTCAGCTCTGCTCTTTCATGTGACATCTCCAATCCTTTTCAAATTTTTCCCGCAAGCCATTCCCAAAATCTCTTGAACCGCATGGTCAGGTATAGGCACAGCAACAATCTCACTTCTGGTACCAAATTCTGTCTTGGTTACTTTTCTCTCGCTGCTGAAACAAAATACCCAATGCTCAAAATAAGGAAGGAAAGGTTTATTTAGCTTACAGTTTGTGGAGGTTTCAGTCCATAATCAATTGACTCCAAGACAGGGCGACATGGCACAGGAGCAGCAGTTCAAGGCAGCAGAAGACAGCAAAAGCAACAAGAGCACAAAAGAGGGGGAGGAAGAGCAAGTCTCTTTTCCTCCATTATATTGTAAGCAGGTTACCCCCACTCCGGGTGGGTGTAGCACTCATACTATCTCCTCTTGCACAGGCCACCTGCTGAATTGCTTAGTTAAACTTCTAAATTTCTCAAGTTGACACAATGTATCAACCATTACAAAATGTACAAAGGAGCCATTTCCAGATTTTGAGGTTTTTGTTTTTTTTTTTTAACAATAGGACTCAATTTTGCATTGGGCAGTTTTCTTTGGCATTTTCCAAGTATATCTGGGAATTTATAACTGGTAGAAGGGTGAAATGTCTAAGAGTGATAGTATTTGCTGAGGCACATGGCTGCACAAGCCAAGCAAACCTTTCCCAGAAGGCAGGCAACATGTGAAACTTAGGACTGTGTAGTCACGTATGTGAGCGCATCTGGAATGCTGTTGCTAAGAATTGTAGTAGGGAGGATATGGGTGAAAGGTAGGAAGACAGGAGAGAAGAGAGAAGTGAGTTTCCAGATCAGATATCAGGTGACAGGTGTATCCATCTTTCCCTGTCTCACACTGGGCATTATCTAAGGTGGCCACTGAGCCTTCAAATGGACTCTTCCTCCTAAATAAATTAAGATCAAACTGGATAGACCAGAGCAGATAGCTTTCATTTTGGCCAGTACAGCCTGATTCCTGAAGGTTCATAGTCCTAGGAAAATATGGATTACAGGAGCCCCCGCGGCCACTTCTGTTCAGTTTAGAGGAAGATACTAAATTAGAATACTGCTTGAGTAAACAGTAGAAAGTTTAGTAGGTTGTGATATAACCATGTGATGAGTTGTCTCTCTCTGACCTTGATGAATCCCAGTTATGTTTTGTTTTGTTGTAGCCTGACAAGAGAGATGGAAAGAATATGGTACCCAGGCACTCTACCTTTTGTTCTCATAGTTAGTTTCTTCTGGATCAGAGGATTATTTAGCAGAACATTAGCACTTAATTAGGCTATAATTTGCCATAATATCATTGCTTTCTCTTCTTAGGCAATCTCAGAACTGATCAGCCCAGATATCTTCATGCATTCTCATTCAGAAAATGCAATTTCAGTCAAAGAAATTGTCACTGAAATTGAATCCATCAGTCAAGGAGTTGGGCAGATGCAGCTGAAAGGAGACATGCTGTCCAACCCATGTCATACACCAAAGAAAAGCGCCATCCATGAGCTGCCCCTTGAGAGAGCCCAGGCCCCAGAGAATAAAGCTGGGCATATGGAACACGACGAAGCTTTCTGTGTAGCCCATCCTGAACTACTCAAAGACTCAGGGAAGTGCAACCCAGAAGGCTGCATAACCACACAGTCATCCACAGTAGACTTGGAAGAAGAGGAACCAACTGAAGCAGAACATGAACTCCGGGGCCCAGGCATGCATTCAGGTGCCAATTGGTACCCTGGTTCTGTGAGGCGAGCCACCCTGGAGTTTGAAGAACGTTTACGGCAGGAGCAGGAGCACCATAGTCCTACCCCTGTGTGTACCTCATTATCCACTCGCAAGAATTCTAAGAATGATACTTTTGTGGCAGACCTAGCACCAAAAGGGAAAAGTGATGAAGCCACCTCAGAATATTCATTTGCTCCCAAGGAACCAGAAGTAAGCAAGGGCAAAGGGAAATGCAGTAAGTCTGAGGCTAGCTCACTCTCCCAATGTGAGCAGAATGCCATCGTTCCAGCACTCGAGCTGCTGGAGTATCACCCCTTGACAGCAACTCAGGAGTACCTAGGATCAGATATTAGAACAAAGCAAGGAGTCCCAGAGAAGCAAGGCACTGTGGTTCCTTGCCAGGGGTCTGAGACACAGGCCATCCCCCTTCCCAAAAGGATAGAAATTATTGAGTATACTCATACAGTTACATCACTCAGTCACACTGGGTCAGGGGGTGAAATAGGCACAAGTGAAGAGAAGGGAGAGCAAGGACTAAGAAAAGTAAAAGTAGAGAAGTCTGTCACTATGCTGTGTGTGCTGGATGAAAATCTGAATAGAACTCTGGACCCCAACCAGCTTTCTCTGCACCCCCAAGTGCTACCTCTGCTTCGTTCTTCTCTGGAGCACGATAGACCCACCAACCCAACATCCATGTTGAACAGCCCTGAAGACAGAGGCAACAGCCCATTGACAGCCCTGGAAACAACAGCACCTTTTATCAGTCATACAACCCACGTACCACCTGCCAACTTGGATTACATGCATCCCCAGACCATGGTTCACCTGGAAGGTTGCACGGAGCAAAGCAGCACAACAGATAGTGAGCCCTCTGCAGAGCAGGTTAACTGCAAAGAAAGTCAGAAGGGCCAACTCTCTGGTGGTGGTGAAGTACCACACAAGAGCTCCCAGTTAAATAGCAGAGACCTAAGTTTAATTAGCAAATTTGGTGGCAACATTGGGGAATTACAGAAAAAACTGGACCCATCACAGGTAGCCTGGCAACTGCCACATAGCTCTAGTAGTGAAAATATAAAGGGTCTCAGCCACAGTCCTCATATGGTAAAGGAGTGTACTAAAGAAGTTGAGTCCCGAGTGATTTTCCAGGCAGGGATCACCAAACCATCCCAAATGAGGCGCTCAGCTTCTCTTGCCAAGTTAGGTTACCTGGATCTCTGCAAAGACTGTTTACCAGAGAAACAGTCTGTCTCCTCTGAATCCCCTCATCTCAAACTGCTTCAGCCCTTCATCAGAACAGACTCAGGCATGCATGCCATGGAGGCCCAGGAGCCCCCAGAAAACCCAGGTGCCTCCCAGAACCCAGAGCCCACTAAGTATTTTGTAGAGCAACTCAAAACAACAGAGTGTATTGCACAGAGCAAACCAGTGGAGAGGCCCCTTGTGCAGTATGCCAAAGAATTTGGTTATAGTCAGCAGTGTTTGCTCCCCAGGGCGGGACGAGAATTGACTAGTTCTGAAGGAGGCCTTCCTTTGCTACAAACCCAGGGACTGCAGGGTGCAGGCTCAGCTCCAGGGCTGGCCGTGGCGCCCCGTCAGCAACACGGCAGAACTCATCCCCTTAGAAGACTGAAAAGGGCAAATGATAAAAAACGGACAACCAACCCCTTCTATAACACCATGTGATTCTGAGCCTATTACATGTGATTTTTCTAAAAGAAATGTATGTAAAAGGGGCAGGTGTAATATGTAAGGAATGTGCACTTTATTGGTTAATTTTATAATATTTTGGTCATTTTACTGTTCCTGGCGCATGCAGGGTTTGGGTTTTTTTAGTGTGTGTGTGTGCGTGTGTGTGTGTGTGTGTGTGTGTGTGGACAGAGATTGATTTCGATGGCAGGACCATTTTATCATTGTTTATTTTTTTTAAAATTCAAACCTCAAACTCATTTTCAAAGAACACCTTTATTAAGGCAAATTGCTGTTTTTCAGTCAACTACCGCTTGTCCCTCATTTTGCTCTCTTTGAGAAAAGGCATGCTTACTTGATTGAGAGAAAGGAGCAGATGGAGAGGGTGGCACTGAGGCTCCGAACTAGAAATATTCCTCCAGGTCTTGTGGTGATGGTTTCCAGACCCCAGGCATCAGATGAACTGAAGGGCAGCCAGGACTTCAAAGTTCTCTCAGCCTTCATTCCCAGCCCTACCTCTTTGGAGTTCCTGAAATAGACGTGTTCTGTGTTGCTTTACAAGGGGGTCTTCTAGAATTCATTTCTTTTGGGATTGTAGAGTGTATTATTACAGAAAGGCATGATAATAGCTGGCTATATAAATTTATCAAGCAATTTTTTATCCTCAAAAAAAATTTTAAAACGAAATCTAAGAGATCTTTAAAAGCATGGTAAGAGGGAGAAAGTGAAGACTAGCCTGCCCAGTGACTTCTGGGTTAGTAGGTTCCACACAGATGGTCATCCTGGCCCTCCCTGCCAGAAAATGTGCTCTGTAAGTATCCCCCCAACTAAAATGCAGTAGAGTCAACTTTGAAAAACAGCAATCAACAGTCAATGTGTTCTTATAAAATGAATACATATGTAGGGTTTTTAAACCCTTTCCATTACTTGAATAATTCTGTGGGCCTTCTGAGTTTAATGGCCATATTTTTCCCAATTTATTTTCCTCTTGCTGTATGCCCCTTCCTGCCTATTTTTTAATTGCGTAGATTATATTTGAATTGTTACATATAATCTCCATTGAACGCAAAGTTTCTGTATTATCACTGTTCAACACTTGACGTAAGTTTTTTTTCTCCTTTCTTTCCCTGGAAGGTTTGTCATTTCTCTGAAGTATACACAGTATTTATGTACATAGTGTCACTTTCTTACAATGTTTTGTTGTTGATGTCATGGGGCCCTTTTTGATTTATTCTTTTTAAGAAGAAATAGAGTTGCAACTGGAAAACACGTGAAGCCACCAGAAATAAAGCTGGTAGTTGTTGATAGGAATCTGTACCATATACTGATGGTGGTTTTCCTGCCAAATTATGCATTAGTAGCTTCCTCCTCTAAGAAACCCCTGAAGGTTCCCATTAGATCACAGTGTGACTAAAGGCTGATTTCTGTCTGAGACTAAGAACCTAGAATATTATTTGCCAGTAGATGAACCACAGCCAGAAAGTGTATATACGCATTGCCCAGAGCGGAAGCGCCTAATGGAGGCTGAGAGGCCACGAGGGAGGTCCCTGCCAAGGGCAAGGGCCCATAATAACTGTGTTTAGGATGCTGTTGTTTTGTGGCTATGGAGATCCTTAACACAGGAGCATCTGTCATAAACAAGCCTCCAAGGTTCTTACAAAAAGCATATTTACCCTGGGATGAAACACCTACTACAGCTCATCAGAACTGAAGAAGTTTGCAGATTTGCTTCCTGTTTGCTTTGGCTGATGTCCACATTGCTCGGGGTTGACTGAGTACAAACTTGAGACTTAGGTTTTTGGTTCATCACAGCAATGAGAGGAAGACGTACATGCACAGACTGTCAAGGTGCTGTCACAGGCCAGAGTTTGGAGGGGACAGACAGTTGGGCAACCAAAAGGATACAGAAAAGGTGAAACGAGGCTATTTGCAGGTGCTCCAGAGGAGCTATGGATCCAGTTGCCACATGGAAGCCATGGCTGGGTGTGACATCACTGCCAGGAGGCAGGTTGGAAAGAAACCACCTGCTGAAAGTATCTTTATGGTGTAATAATTGTGTGTATCTGTGCTGTCCTTCAGTAGTTTCCTTAAATGTCCAAATGTGTCATCCACACAGCTTTGTGATTCCTGGATATTTATGTGTTGTAAAGTGTTTTGTTGGGTTGTATACGTGCCAGTGTGAGGAGGCTTCTCAGACAGAGTGATGAATTCCAGGGCTCATCCATCAAAACCACTCTGTCTTGTTGAAGCAATTCCACTAGCAAGGTGATGGGGAAAAGACAGTAAATTGTGGCAGGAGTGGGGAAAGGATTTGCATGGAGGTCAAGAGAGTGGCACCGCTTCTCACCTGCCACTGTGTTTAATGTTCACTCTCGCTGCATTTAACAGCAGTTAAGAAGGGGAGGAAATTCTCTAATGCTGTGGAAAACACAAACTTTACTTTTTAAAGAGTAGAGGGTACAATCTTCCTCTAGCTTTGTATTTAAACTGTATTTTTTTTATCATTTAACTGACCTGCCAACATCTTCTACATAGAGCCTATAATCTAGCCCCACCCAGGGATTTGCCAGCCCTCTAAAACCCCCACACTCTTGAGTGTTCGTGAGTTAGGTATACGGCTGAGCAACCTGCAAGGGAGGTGCAGAATTAAGGTGAGGTGAGGACTTTTTAGATGACTTCAGACATCTTGAAAACTTCATGTGGCTTATTTCTCATTTCTGTTTATGGAAAACCTAGGCCTCAAACAGCAGGTTTGGTAAATTAACAGATAAGCAGGAAAAATTTTGACCTCTTGTCCAATACTTCACTTCATGCCCAGTACCTCTATGTTTTTCTTAAAGATGACCATAGTCTTTCAGTAACTGTGGAGGAGTGTGTGTGTGTGTGTGTGTGTGTGTGTGTGTGTGTGTGTGTGTTTACACATGTATACAAAGAGTAGACATTTCAGTGCATGGGTTTAAAAGCCCCAGGAGCACACAGGATTGGAGCTGTAATCTGGATAGTTACCTGATCAGCAGGAGAGAAATCCCACCCCCTTTTTGCTTCTTGGAAACTCTTAGGAGTAGTGTATACTATAGTAAATGTACTGTGCTATAGTATAGTAGTATTATTTCTTTGTTTTGGTTGCCTTTCAGAATCTATTTAGAATGTTTGTTTTGGATCATTTCTAGCATCTCAGCCTCTGTAGATTATTAAGTCTTTTCCTGCTCTTGTCCCAAATGGTCTTTTCTTTTTCTCATTTCGAGAACTGCCAAGAGCTCTAAGGACAGCCTGATGATGACAGCCCAGGCTCTAAGGTCCCCTCCTGCTCATGGCTCTAGATAGATGCTGTCAAGTAGACCCAAGGCTTCCTATGAGAAGCTTCTGCAACATACCAGCTCACAGACGTCTTCATCTGTTTCTTTTGAGGATTTCATCCTGAAGTGATCTAGGCATGTTTGTTAAAAATGTTTTGTGGGAATTGTTTATTTTTTTCCTTAAAAAGCATTATGCAAAAAGTCACTTTTAAGGGCATTTTAAAATTAAGCCATTTTTTGGCTTTTTCCGATAACTATTTGTGGATACTTTGTTTACATTGTGAATATTAAAATATGCATCATCTTGTTGGCCACTCAGTCCTCCAGGCACCAAGGCCCTGACTGTCTTGTGAATCCCTACACAGAGCAACGCCATAATGTCAGCCCTTGGGGATAAGTGGTTAAACCTGGAGTTGACTCCCATCTGTGCCCTTCACTCTTATCCAATATTCTCTATGGAATAGTCGTCATTTCCTCAGTGATGATGTCTTAATAGTGATGATCGTAATGGTGAATGGCTAGTACGGTTTTTCTTTGTTTTGCTTTTTTATGATAAGATGAAATTTTAGTTACTTCAGCACCAATCCAACTTGAAAGCATTGTGGATTTTGTTTTCCCTTTCAAACTAAAAGATCAAGGCATGTATTAGACATAAGTGTATTTGTTGCCTCAAGTCACCTGACACCATATTAGGAAAAGACCTGCCACTGACGCAGGGGCTGCACACTTCTAACTTTTCTCCCAGGTCTCGGGGTCCCTTGACACCGTGGAGAGCTTTTGCAAGGTGCTTCTGTACTTTTCTAGCCTGGAAGTGGAGGGTGACTGGGCCTGCCTTCTGCTATGAAGAAAAGAACCAGCCTCATCTTCTCAATGCCCCAGAGACCTAGGACAGAATTTCTAAACTGGAATCATCATCCCTTATCAGTCTAAAGATCCCCCAGGAGGTGTATGACTAGTGCCACCATCAGTGTCCTCACAAGCAATGCTGGTGGTAGCATCCTGTGTACATATGCAGAGCTGATACCCAGGGCTTCACTCAAGCTGATGACCCAAACTGAAAACTGGGAAACACTCTGAAATCTTTCCTAATCAATAAGCCCACCAAAAAGTGTTCGATTTTTATATTTTGTTGGATTTTGGTTTGTTTGGCATAGCTAAAGGTGCCTTTGTTTTCAGTTTTGTTTTCTACTTTATTTCGTAGGACTCGTTCTAACCATGGGAAACAAGTCCAAAAGACTCTCCCACTGACTGTTACCTTTGCCCTAGGTTACCCTCAACTTTTATGCTCACATTTTATTAAATAAAGCAGGTGCTCCCTGGAATCTCTGGGACTTTTTTGAGGCATTTGAAGCAGAATATAAAGAGTGGTCTCATCTCCTTCCTTAATCTTCCTGGTGGTTGGGATGTTCCACTTGTATCATAGTTTTTTTATTACTGATGTGCTCTGCTGTTTTTAAATGTGAACTTGTGCGCAAATGTGCAGATGCAATGTTCTTGTTACAGACTGAATAAATTTTTATTTTGAAGATGAAATGTGTACTTCAAGTGCAGTGGGGCAGGGGCGTGTTAGAGTTGAAGGGGTTGGACAAGGCAAATGATGATAACAAACAAAACAGTGTTCACTGATTCCAATCAAGCATACCCTGAAGAACTTTAGAGAAAAAAATAAATACAACCTTTCACAAAAGAAAAGAGTGGGTAGGAGATAAGTTGATAAAAATTACTAAAGACCAAGTGACCAAGCTGGGAACTTGCCTGGTCAAAGAGGTGTTTGTCAAAGCCACCACGTGAATATTAGAATGAATAAGCAAAAGACAAAAATTTCCTCCACCATCTGTGGTGCAGAGTGACTGATCTAGGACAGCTGCAGTGACCTGCCCAGCAGAGACTAGATTTGTTAGGTGAATGACCTCTAGACATTAGTGAAGCAGAGCTAACCTTCAGCACAAAGCTTCTCAACTCACTGAAAGAAAGGAGAGAAACATTTGATGTCAGTGGTACAGGAGGGCGATG
This sequence comes from Cuniculus paca, assembly GCA_004365215.1. Lineage (NCBI taxonomy): Eukaryota > Metazoa > Chordata > Mammalia > Rodentia > Cuniculidae > Cuniculus > Cuniculus paca. The sequence goes on from RJWT010009030.1 coordinate 22,805, forward strand.
GAACCAGAAGGCAGTTGTGACAAAATAGCTGGGGACAGTGGCCCCTCTTCCACCTTTCCACAAACGCATCATGCGGTTTAATGGTGCTACTTACCATTTAAGAGAGCACAGCTCTAGGGAGGGAGCTGTTTTCCAGTTGCCCACCAAATTTGCTAAAGCTTGCAGAGAAAACCCTGCCTTGAACTAAAATTAAGTCATCCTGCTTCCTTCTGAGTCACATGTTTCAAGTGAAAAAGGGTACACTGCTGGTGTCTAGGGGGAGTGCATTATGGTAAAGGTAAGGTCACATCACAAAATAGTCCACAAGTGCTTGGGGTCTCTGATAAACTCCATCTTGGCTTTCAAGCTGAAGCAGAGGGACAAAACGTGACCAAATTGCCAGAACACTTGTAGAAAGTGGCTTCGTGTCTGTAATTCCAGAACCTGGAGAGAGAAACGGAAGGATTACTGTGAGTTCAAGAACAGCCTGGGCTACACAGTGAGACTGTACCTCAAAAAAAAAAAAAGGCTTCACGAGATGAAATTCATGCCTGTGTTCTGTGGATTGCAATCCAGAGCCCAGCTGACAGTTCAAAGGGGAAGCTCCAAACTCAAGTGGCCTTTTCCCCTGATTGGTTCTTATGCTTTGGCTCCACCCACCCACAATTTTGTCAAGCTTTGGCAGGAAAGCTGGAGGGCTAAGTTGAACCAGCCAGGCTCATGCAAATACCTGTGAATCCCCACGCAAGTACCCAGAGGGCATCCTTCCCAGGTGATAGAACCAAAGGTTGGATGGACTGAGGGATTTAGTCCCCAGCTGTCTTTAAAGTGAAGGGAAAAGGTAGAGATAGTGTTTCAGAGTGGGAGACAACATATCAAATCTCTTCTTTGCTCACAAATGATGCAGAATTAGAACCTGACTTGGTCTTCTTCATTTTACAGCCCAGAATGCAAAAATAGGACGACTAGACCAGGACTGGATCCTGTTTTCTAATTAAGCCAGTTAACCCCTCCGCTGTGCCACATAGCATAACTCTGAAGATCAGCATCTGTGAGATAAAGTGGCACTGTCCTTCAAGGAGAGGCAGAAATACATGGTACTGAAAAACATGGACCCAGATGCCAAACCCTACAGACAAGACTCTTAGCTCTAGCAACTAGTTGAGTGATAGGTATTGGTAAATGACTTAACAAGCGCCTTGGTTTCCTTCTCGGAAAATGAAATAATAACAGTATCCATCTGTGAAGGTTGTGACCAGAGTGTTATTAATATGTGTAAAGCCCCTACAACAGTGCCTAACATAGTGTGAGTGTATCAGTCACAGTTTTACCAGAGAAACAGATATAACACAAGATACAAAAATGGATAAGAAATTATGAGACTGGCTTATGATGGTCGGCCACAGAGTTGGATGAGGAAGTGTGCAGAGCGTGTCTGCACCCTGGAAGCTGTAGGGTTCAGTCCAAGGTCTGGAGCTCATTTCAGTGTTCAGTGAAAGTCCTTATCAGGAGACCAATGGGTCTGTGAAAGAAGGCTGAACAGTCGATGCCAGACGACTGAAGGACTGAGCCAGAAGGCTGAAGCTAGAAGCCAGGAGAGAACATCCAAGCTGAAGGTGAAAACGGAAGCTCCTCTGAGGAACAGAAACCGTCTGTCCTTCATTTCCCTTTTTCGTTGTCTGGGTGACGAGCCGCCCTAGGGTGGGTTCCTCTTCACCCTAAGGTGTAGAATTGCCAAACTGACTTAGTTAAGCTTCTAAACTTCCCAAATTGACACAATCAACCAACCACTACATGATATTATCATTATAAAGGGGCAACTGATTTACTCAGGTCCCGTCTTCCTATTCATGTACCTGGACTTTTCATTCATCCTCTGGCCCCTCATGCCATGAATTCTTTCTAGAGCACCTGTAACAGTTTCTGAGCATGTTCCCCTACAAGCCACTACTCAGTGGCCTAGAATTTTCCTGAGAGACAAAACCTTGGGACCCTCGTGGTTTCCATTACCTTGGGTCCCTCTTTCCACTTGTGGCCTTTGTCATCCAGAAGGTTGTGTGCTATCGATTTCAGATGTGCCCTGGAAAGTAGGAAGTAATAACTGTCCCCACACTCCCTTGCAGGTCCTTATCATCTGAAGGAAGAAATCCAGGGTGCAGACATGGGGTAAACAGTAGCACTGGCTGTATGTTGATCAGATTCTTTTTTTATTTCCTCCTTGACTTTGGCCAATATTCAAATCCATAGGTCTTGGAAAAGACGGGAGGCTCCCTGGAACACAGTGAGACATCAGCTCAATGGAGGCCCACAAGACATTAGGAGACAGGCTAAATATCAGCGTCTGCGCTCTAAAACTGGCCAAAAACTTGTGCCAGCCTTTTCCCCCTGCACCTGGGTCGGGGTGGAGAGCTCGACGTGGGTTCACTTTTCTCTCCTCTCTGGTTTCACGATGCTTCCTGCCCTGCTCCATGAAATGAACCTTCTCTAACAGTGTGAAATGACTAGCACAGTGCTAGCGTCTTGGGTAGTCAGTGATGGCCGTCGCCACTAATAACAGCAGTAACATTCACAACTCCTTGTCAGGTACCCTCTCAGTTCTCCATCCCGCCAGCGCATCTTCTGGGGCCTCTCCCAGCGGGCCCGGACTGCAGTCCCGCAACCCCGGCCCGCAGGGACAGGCTAAATTGGGAGCTCGATTGCGGCAGGAATGCGGCGCCAAGGCGCCTGATGTCGCGCAGCCGCCTGCTCCAGCGGAGCGCGCCCCGCGC
>RJWT010009031.1:0-25565 GCA_004365215.1 Cuniculus paca
CTCAATATTCTGTTTTAATTGGTTTTATTCTGTTTTGTTTTGGTCTGATTTTGCTATAACTGATGAAATGGAAAACTACTGTGAAGATAACAAGATATACTACAGTAGCCATTGTTGTTTTCCCATTACCCTGCTTTGATATTCTGCAAGGTAATTTTTTTGCGGCACCGGGGATTGAACTCATGACCTCGTGTTTGCCAGGCAGATGTTTAGGCCACAGAGCTAAATCCTCAGCCCTTTGCTTTGATATTCTATACCAATTTCACTGCTGTGTTTTGATTGGATTTATTCTGTTTTGTTTTGTTGGGTTTTACTACCTTTAAAATTAAAAAAAAAGTTTCACAGCTCTGTGCACACAGGCACGTGTCAGCAAGTGACCTGCAACAAACTGCAAGTATTGATTTTGAAGTTACAAATAAATTTTAGTGAGAATGCACATTCACAGATACACAACCTATAAATAATCAGGACCTACTACACCACTCTCTTGTTAATGGTATATTTGTTTTGTGCAGTCATTAGTTTAATGAACTAAACTGTTATGAATATTCCAACAGAAGTTTTTGTGAAGAAATGTTTTAATTATTCTTTAAAAAAAATACCTGGGAGAATTGCCAGAGCATTGGGTAAGTGTATAGTGTTTACCTAACTTGAAAGATATTGGCAGAACTCTTTCCAAATGAGTTTTACTAGTTCATCCTCCTTCCTACTTCTGAGTTTTCTACTAGGCCAATCTGATCTGAAGCAAAACTTGGAGAATAAATAAACTGAACTAGGCCCTGAATTAGAGATATTAGTTGGGCAGCTGCCCTGAGAAAGATTCTGTCATCAGATTTCCTCATTTGTCAGTAACCTTCCTTCCACATGTCTCAACTGGTCATCAAGTGGCCCAATACAGCTGCCCTGAAGCCAGCAGGCCACTCTGTCATACAGGTCCCATAGAAACAAGGACCCCTGCCCTGTGCTCTTACATAACAATGTGATTATTGACTCCTCATATGTAACAGTTATTTCTGGGAACTGCATAGAATTAACCTTGAAATAGAAACTTCCTGCCATCATCTTGCAGGAAAGTATACAGACAGGCGTAATATAACTCTATATCAAGGAATTATAAAAAGATAAATTATGAAAGGAGAAACTTATTCGACTCTTTCTCTCAGGACTCGTTTTTTTTTTTAGAACTAACTTCCTTACATCAGGTCTTAGCTCCAGTTTCTACAGATATTCTCTGATATTACCAAACACCATATGGAATGATCAGAAAAAGGAACTTGGTGGGTTCAGTTCTATAATTTAAATTTTCTCTAACTTAGTGAATTCATGGTTCCTCCCTAGCTCATGTATGACTTGGGAAAATCATTTAAATTCTATTTTAGTTCTGCCATCCATAGATCAGGGAAAAAAAATACAGTTCAGTCCTATCTATTATGACATAAGAATAAGATTGTGAGATTAAAAAACTGTAAAGGGTTCAAGTGATACAAAGTATAATTGATTTTACACTCTGAACTAGATATAAAGATACTGACAAGTCTATAAAGAAATTACTTCAATGTCTGGGATTCAGTAAGTGCTCAATGAATTTTAGCTACTATTGTTACTACTCTTCTTAGAAGTGTGCTGCAATTATCCAAGAGTGACTGTGATAGCCCATTTCATTATGTGAAAACTATTTAGAGATATTGCCTTCTCAATTGTCAACAATACACATTAGATCTCATCTAGAATGTACACTATTCCTTAACTGTCAAAATAACTGTTTCATGAATGTTTCTCATTTCCTTAGCCCAAAACTGGTGATGATGACCGAGTGATGAAATAGTGGCCAAAGGGAAAAATGAGTATAGCATAACAAAGATGGGAGTGGCTTGGGAGAGTATAAGTAAGTGAGTGTTGGGGGAGCCCAAGTAAAAACCAGGGACACTGTCTTCCTGTGCTAAGGTAGAGAATCTTGATCCCTTTGGCCTGGCTTAGAAACTCTGTGAGAAAGGAAAGTCCTGAGCGTAAGTAGTGATCCAGGGTTTTAGGAAGAGCAGCAGACAGAAAGAACTGGATCCAAGAATCTAAGGAACTAAGTTTCTTTTTCCTTGCCTGAAAGACCCCAACAGAAGCACAGTCCTCACATTCCTTCAAGTAGAAGGGCTTCTGTCTGTCTATATTGAGTCATCCCCTTCTGTTTATGCCCAAATCTGCATTCTGTTCCCAGGGGTGCCCCATATCTGACTATACCCACTGATTCTAGCAGACATTCCTGAGGCGACAACTGAGCTGAGGACTCCATACCCTTCTGGTCTTCTACACCTCACATGAAAAGAGCTGAACCACCATGAGATTTATTTTCTATTTGAGTGTCCTTGCTGGTACGTATCCCAGATCTTCTGTATCCTGTCAGGCAGAGGTTAATACAGGAGGGATTGAGACAGAAGGGGGATGTGTGAAAGGTACAGAAAAAGTCACGAACACTGTCATGAAAGAATTGGGTCCCTTGGTTCCTCCTCTTTGATGCTACCTAAGGTTCTCAAGACAGATTGAGCCAACCTTTCTAATGCTAAGATATGAAGTAGGCCATGATACACAACTGCTTTGAATAATCCTTAATGGTGAGTATTCTCCCCTGGTTATTCCAAAATGTGTCTCATAACTCTGTGATCACAAAGATAGAGAACCCATTTTGATCTATGATATTCCCTCTTTTCAAAACTTCAGAATGCAGAGGATGTAAACAGTGGGGACAAGATGTCTAATACCAGGACCCTACCTTCTGTAGGCCCTTCCTCTCAGGAAGTTCTGATTGCAGAATTCGCTAGCAAGGCCTTTCCTACCACTCCTTTACTGCCCTGGTTGCACCACATTTAGCTGTGTGCTATTGGGCAAGTTAATTAGTTCATCTGTACTTCCATTCTTCAGTCAAATGGTGGGGTATTTTTGCCTATATTGTTCAGTTGTGGTGAAAACTAAATCCATGTAAAGCACCTAGACTAGTGCCGGGCATGCAGCTCAATGTCTTTCATCTTTATTAGTAATTCATCATTTTTTCCTTGGGGTTTCTAACTAAGACTGCTCAGAAAAGGATGGGGTGAAGTTCAGAACCAGCTTGAGAGGATCAACAGAAGTACTGAGCACAGTCAAAGCAAGAACAGTACTTTATTTCTGATGAGAATCAGTCTTCCTCTCCCTTAGTCTCTAGATTTAAAAAATTTTTTTCATTTATAAAAAATTATGTTTATTCTAAGAATTTTTAAAATAGAAAAAATTACATCATTCATAATCCCACACATACTAATATTTTATAAAAAATTATATGTTCTGTGAATTTTTAAAGTAAAAGAAAATATACATCATTCATAACTCCACACATGCTAGTATTTTGTTTGAATTGACTCCCAGACTTAGTTTTTTGTATTTAAATAGTTTGTCTTTTATTATTTTAACTATTGAATTACATTATATATAATTTTATTTTTTTTTATTTTTAACTTAAAGAAATGTCATTAATATTTCTTCTCTAATATTTTTATGAATATAAGCTTTAATGTATATGATGTTCTATTTGTTCATGTACTTCTTTATTTCAGGATTCAGCATAATCATATTAGACATTCATGTTTCCAATGTTTAGCTGTTATAATTAGTGCTAAAACAAACATGTTTATTCATAATCTTTATCTATATTTGACATATACAGAGTCCACATATGTACTCTTGGGGTTGAAATTATATGGTCACAGGTTATGAACAATTCTTGATACCTAAATTGCTAAATTTCTAAATAACTTTTCAAGAAAAAAAAATCAACTTTCAGTAGTAAGTGAGTCTCATTATTTTCTTTTTAAAGTAGATATTATTTAAACCAAAAATGATTATTATAAAGTTTAGATACAATGGTATGTCATTTTATTTACATTTTTGTCAGAATAATATCAAATATATTCACAGTTCCAGGCCAATTACTACTTTAAAATCATCTATACTCCTCTTGAATTCGGAAATTATGTCATTTCTTCTAACATTTATATATTAAGTAATAACTTATTTTTGCAGGGACATCTTTCTTTGCTCACTCATCTGAGCAGAAAGAAGACCCTGCTCCCTATTTGGCATACCTCAAGTCTCACTTCAACCCCTGTGTGGGTGTCCTCATCAAAACCAGCTGGGTGCTGGCCCCGGCTCACTGCTTCTTACCGTGAGTATTGGGCATCCTCGATGCCTGAAAACAGGAACTGCTCATCTTAAATTAGTGATTCTCAAATAGGGGAAACTTTCCCCAGGGTACATTTGGCACTGTCTGAAGGTATTTTTTTTGGTTATCATAATCAGGCAATGGTAATAGTGACATCTAGTGGGTAGAGGCCAGAGCAAGGATCCTGTTAAACATCCTACAGTACAAAACATAGTCCACCTAAAAACCTGTCCAGCCTGGTTGATTAGTGGCACTACTCATTATCAATTAGTTAAGACGTCCTTTGCTATATATTATACATTTCGTTCTCTCATCAGTTTTTTCAAGAATTTTTTTACTGGATGAATTTTATCAATTAAGATCCAGCAGGTAACTAATAATGCACTCATATTGGTAAACTGATGAGATTTTAAAAGGAACTAATTGCAAGTGTAGCAACATCACTGAGAAATTACAAAGAATAGTTCTGTACCCCCAGGGTTAATATTTGGAAAATACAGTGACCACCACTATACCTAGCAAGGCAAGGAGAAAGAGAGATTTCAGAAAGAGAGAGAGAAGATGAGAGAGGTGAGGGGAAGGGAGAAGAAGGAAGGAGAAGGGAGGCAAGAGGAGAGAAAAGGAGAGGAAGGGAGGGGAGGGGAGGGGAGGGGAGAGGAGAGGAGAGGAGAGAACTAACTAATAGGAATGATAGAGCCAATCTAAGGCAATGCTGTAGGGATGAAACTGGGAGGATAAATATAACTTCACCATTATTTCAATTATCTTTGGTGATTCCTAGTAACCAAAAATCTAATCAGAAGCACAAGGCAAGAGGATGCATTGATTTAATTCATGTAACCTTCCAAAAGTGCAGATCAGGGTTGTCAGTGAGTTCAGTGAAGTTAACAGAAGAAATGTAATACTCAGGTCATTCCATCCGCCTGTCTCCACCAAAACAAAATTGTGAAGGAAAAGCTGGAGACTGTGGAAAATTAAGTTTCTTTGATATATATCATTTTCCTTTAGACCACATTAAGGATACTGTATTAAAAGAGTGGTCAAGACCTCCACTATTTACTATCCAATCATGGGTAAATTACTATGTTCCTCCACTACCACCCAGTGCTAGTTAGATAAAGTATGTCACAGTACCTGGCACATTGTGACAGTCAATATCTTAGCAATGATGATGATGATGATAGTGATTACTTCTAACTCCTTCTCCCTTCAGAAATCTGAAAGTGATGTTGGGAAATTTCAAGAGCAGAGTCAGAGATGGGACAGAGCAGACAATTAACCCCATCCAGATAATTCGCTACTGGAATTATAATGACAGTGCCCCACAGGATGACATCATGCTCATTAAACTGAGTAGACCAGCCACCCTCAACCGCAAAGTCCAGCTCCTTCCCCCTGCTACGAAGAATGCCTCGCCAGGCACCGTCTGCATGCTCTCAGGTTTAGACTGGAGCCAGAGTAACACTGGTGAGTGCACCTCCCATGGCAAACTAAAGTCATCCATCAGTTACCCTTGAAAAGGTGCATCAGTGTCCTCAGATCTGTGAGGACAGAGGGAAGGGAAATGGATGATGAATCCAGAGAGAAGCTACTACAGAAATGATCTGGCAAAAAGAGACTTACTTGGAAATCCAAAGCTCCTCCACTCCCCAGGTGCCTAATGTCCCCCTCCCTCTTCAAGGCTTTGGTAGATGGAGCCACCAGGCTATGAGTCTGCACAAGGCCACACAATTCCTGATTGTCCATCACAATTTGTATTAATGCTGTCTCATTAATACAAATGTTCGTTTCACATGTAAAAGACATCTCTGGGAACCTGAGTCAGGACACTTCTTTCATCCAGGACTAGATACAGAAAAGAAAAAAATTCTTCTTCTCAAAGACACATGAAGACTATTTCAAAATCCTTAGGATTAACTCTCATAATTATGTTTGTTTATTTCTTCCCTTTTTCTGATTCCTAATTTTCTTCATATACACACAAAAGATACCAGTTGAAAGAGGAGGGGGTTAGGAGTGACTGTCGGTCATTGTGAGCATAATATTTTCTTTTACCCTGTATTCCCTCAGGCAGACATCCTGACTTACGACAGAATTTGGAGGGCCCTGTGATGACTGATAAAGAGTGCCAGGAAACTGAACAAGGAAGAAACCACAGGAACTCCTTATGTATTAAATTTGTGAAAGTATTCAGCCGAATCTTTGGGGTAATCTTTTCTCTATATTCAGCTTTCCTTTACTTGTATGTATCCAGTTAACTATTAAGCATGGCATAAATTTTTTTAACTTATAAGTATTCTTTTTTGAGAATTTGATAAGACCCCTGAAAAGACACCTTTATTTCTCCAGACATGGGTAGAATCTCCTTACAAAGCTCCATTAAAGAGCTTCGTGTAGTATCTCTTGTTATTAACACTTGGCTAGATGTTCATTCCCATAGGTACAAGTAAAATAATTTTAAAAATGAAAACAGACTTTGCTTTTAAAAAATTATAAATTTTTCACAAATTACTGGACTTGCCAGTTCAAATAAATGAGATTTGACTCATTTGTACATGCTATCAAGACAGATTAATTCTGACATTCAAGATCACACAAGACCAGTTATACCAAAACTAGAAAATGAACCCAAACTTTATGATGTCAGTTCTATTGGTAGGGTTCACCTAAATTGGAGATTAGATGCCTTCGAGTTCTGACCATATTTCTTTTTCTCTGCTCTCTGATAGGAGGTGGCTGTGGCTGCTGTCATCTGCAACAAAAAGCTCCAGGGGATCGAGGTTGGACACTTCATGGGAGGGGATGTTGGTGTTTACACCAATATTTACAAATATATATCCTGGATTGAGGATGTCACTAAGGACACAAAAAAGTAATACCCTGCATCTCCCTATACTGTGTATCACTGACTATACAAGCCTACATTCTCTCTGAGCTTCAAATAAAATCTCCAGATACATATTCTGGGATGTAGCACACTGGTAGCCTGTCTGCTGTGTCTCTGCCCACACCCTACAATAATATAAAGAAATAGGCAACTATTTCTATGGGTTACATTCATATTTCATGTATTGCTCATAACTTCTAGAGTTATCTTTTATCTCCCTTTACAAATGAGAAAATTGAATTTAAGATGCTACCCTTTGCTGGTAGATGCCAGAGTCTGGAATGGAACCTCAAGATACCAGATTCCAAATTCTATGCTCTTGGCCTCAATATTATGAGGGAGTCTATGGCATCACAGCAGGTGCTGGCTCCTATTTGCCTGTTAACTCTCTTATTCAAAGGACTTTTAAGTTCTCGCATGAGGCTAAACTCTCTTAAGATCAATCATGCTTCCATTCTGGGCTGTAATTATTGCAGCATCTACATAAAGAGTCAGAGGAAGAGTGGGAATTAAAAATTGAAACTAAAAGAGAGGGAGGCAGACAGGTAGACATAAATGTGGCATTTTTCATTCAAGAATTTCTATTCCAGTTAGGAACATAGATTAACATATGTGAAATATGGAAAATAAGAGTAAGACATTACAAGAAGTACAGAAATTAGGGAAAAATGATCAACAACAAAAGGAATTCATGGAGCAGTACATAAGTTTCAGTTGAAACTTAAAGGGACAGATCTAATTTAAATAGAAACAGGAACTAAATTGCAAAAGAGCAATGTGAACAAAGGCATAATATTAAGAATAGGTATGTTACAAAATACCAAGCAAAACCATCCTGATAAAAATTGAATTTTAAACAATACAAGATAGATATGGAAAAAATATAAACTTTGGGATTTTACAGAGATGCAAAATTTAAAATTCTTATTCCATCCATGCTAGCTACGATTTTAAACAAGTTATAAAACTTTTGTGAATCTCAGTTTTCTGATATATAAAGGAAGCTGGAACATCAAACTTACAGGATAGTTATAAAGGCTTAAAGTTCTAAACATGTGAAGTACCTTAGCACAATGCTTCCCTAGCATAAGAGTAGTACTAAATAAATGAGAACTTCCTATGTGTTAGAGAATACTAGAAAATAAGTTTAGGCAGGTAGGGAAGAATTAGATTGGAAGCACTCCCTAAAACTAAAGTATCTAGGGACAGATGAAAAGGGAACTATTTATTTTTTTGAAAAGAAAAAAAATGAAACAAAATTTCAAAATGAGACAGTGGGAGAATAATAATACTTGATACATTCTGTATTGTTATCTTTAAATTAGTTGCTCATAGTACAGGATATGGGTGTTTAATTGTCCAAAGAGTATTAGCGCATGAGCATTTAATTGTTCAAACAGTATCAGCGCAAACTTTTCAATGAACAAAGAGAAACTAGTAGTGTGATTATATTAATTATCTTATTTTAAAAAATGGAAACTACAAGACAGAGTTATCAACTATAAATCAAATCCAAAAAGGGGACTGGAAACTCTAGAGCAAGGCAAGGATGTCATCTAGATCCAAGGAAGACAGCAACTCAGGGCTGCAGTAGGCTAGAGATACAGGTGGCAGGGATGAGGTAAAGGGTGAAAACTGGGCCTTGCAGAGACCACAATCCAAACAAGGCAGGAAAGCAAGTGTCAACTCTCTGTTCAGAAGCTGGGAAAGCACTGCAATAGACTAAACGTTTGTGTCCCCTAAAATTCATATATTGAAGCTTAATTCTCAAAGCAATAGTATTTGGAGGTGAAGACTTCATAGGTAATTAGGTCAGAAGAATGGAGCCCCAATGATTGGGATGAGTGCCCCTATAAAGGGAGAGCTTCTTTTCTCCCTTCAACCATGTCAGGGTACAGAAAGAAGATAGAAGCAGGTCCTCACCAAACACTAATTCTTCTGGTACCATAATCTTGAATTTTTCAGCTTTCAGAACTTTGAGCAATAACTTCCTGTTGTTAATAAGCCACCCATTCTATAGTATTTCATTTTAGCAGCTCAGGCACACTAAGAGAAATCCTTCTGCAGATCTCTCAAATCTATAACTTATAGAGGAATTCTGGATACCCAAGAGACTGGGACATACAGGACAAGAATGGATAAACTCCCAGAAGTTAAAGATTCAAGAAACAACTGTATATCATGCTTGGGTAACATTTTCTATTCTCTAGGTTAAAATACAACACATATTTTAGTGAGTTCTGTGGTAGGCAGAGTAATAGCCCCACAAACATATCCATACTCCAATCCTGTGAATATAATATAATCAGATGTGACTACGGTTATGAATCTTGAGCTGGGAGATTATCCTGGATTACCTGACAGGACCAATTGAAATTACACGAGCTCTTAAAAGTAGAAAAGGAATGAAAAATATTTGGATAAAGAGATGCAGCAACAACAACAAAAATACCAGAAAAGATTCAAAGTATGAGAAGGACCTGACCTACACTGCAGCTTTAAAAATGGAGTAAGTGGCTAAAAAGTAAAGAATACGAGTAGTCTCTAGCATTAGCAAGAGCCCTTAGCTAACAACCAGTAAGGAAATGAAGACTGCAATGTATGAATCTGTACTTAATTGAGCTAAATTCTGAAAGAGAAAGGAAATGGATTCTCCCCAGAATGAACAACCCTGCTGACACTTTAGTTTTGTTTTTTTGTTTGTTTCTTTGTTTTAAGCCCAGTGAAATCTTAGTGGGACTTTGTACCTAGAGTACAGTGAGATAATAAACTGGTGTTGTTTTAAAGCTTTTTGTAATAATTTGTTACAGCAGCCATAGAAAGCTAATAAACTTTTTAAATTCACATATACAAAAAAAAAAACCTGCTCTTTGTATTTGCAATTGTCATGAAAATAAATTCTAAATCTTTTAGGATGCTATTCAAGTTTTTCACTTACCCATTCCTTTTTTCAAAGATGTTCAAGTTTTTTAGCAGCCTATACTTTATCCATTACTAATAATAGCAGATAATTTTAAGCAATGTACAGATAATACCACAAATATCAACTGAGGTTAAGAACAATCGTATGCTAATAAAACTGATATGCCTGTAGAAATATTATATATAAGCTTGAATTTCAAAGAATCATATAGTGATAAGAAATTGGTTTTTTACTTGCATTATTTTGGCATCTACTACCCCCAATATAGATTTAGTGCAATTTATTCATCTTTAGAATATAGAAGTTTCTCCAAATAGCCAGTCAAGAGTGAAATCTTTTCAGTTTATGGGACTATTTGTCTACCATATATCTTGGAATTACTGATGAATGTAATTTTTTGTTTAGGAATTCAGCTAGGTTGATCATCAAGCACTGACATGGACTTTTTAATTTATAAAATTTAGCAACAAGTAGAAGAAATAATCAGCTGTGCTGTCTGTGTTCCAGTGCTCTTCCCTGAGGTTCTAGCTGGATAGCAGCTGTTCTGTGTTTTACATCTTTCTTTGTGCATAGGTGGTTGTACCCAGTGCTTCTGGTCAGCCACCTTGTTGGAAATTTCCTCCTGATTATCTTTTTATATGGACATCACATGGAGATGAAGTTTGATTGCTGTGAAGTTCCTCCTTGACATGGGGAATGCCTTGGCTAGCCTTGTTTTCATCTCCAAATGTTGCCCCTTGGAACCTACCAGTGTCTCCATGTCTGCAATACTCTCTGCTACCCATACTTACCTCTGTTCTGCTCCAACTGTCATGAATAATAAGAATTGTCAGAGCATTCTGTGGGTGATGGCATGTGCTTAGAAATTCTAGAGGCCGTGACATGGGAGACAGATCCAGTCAGGCCCTAAATTGAGTAATTGGAAAGACTAAAATTAACTAAAGTTTTCAGTAAAATTAATTAAAAATTTGTTCTCTATTCTTGTTGTTCCTCTTTGACTTAAACAAAATGACAAGGTAGTGTGAAAAACAAATGGAAACCAGAGCTATTGCTCTGCAAGCAATGCAAAGTGCATTATTTTCATAAACTCCAGGAGTCAAAACTGGATTTTAGTGTTTTGCATGGAAAGTGTCACATTCTTCTAAATGTATGTAGATAAATAAGCTTTTCTTACCAATGCAATGATTGTATCTCTCTGATGAGAAGTGCAAAATAGTTATAATTTTATTTATTTATTTAAGTATTCATCACACTCCTTATTAATATATTCTAGTGTATATGGATATTAAATTTAAAAAGAAAATTGTGGAAAACAATCTCTTCTTAGTTTCATATTAGTCAAGAAAAGGTGAATATTCTTTTAAAAGAACATGTGGTCAAATGAGAATAGCTTTCAAAAAACTACTTATAATCTGGTTAAAGTAATGCCTTAAAGATTTCTAAAAACATTGTTTTTAAAATACTGTCAAATAGAGAATAATCTGGGGGGCAGCAAATTTAGGTGGATTAATCCAATCTTATCAGAATTTATATTTATCTAACCCCATGTATAACAACTGGTAAGGGAAGAACAGCACAGAAAGAATGGTGTGAATATAAATGCCTAAGTTAAATGTCTAAGTGGAAAAATCTGAAGATAGTTTCTTCACCCAAATAAAAATAAACCAGTATAGACTAAAGGCAAATAGGGACAAAAGAAATATTTCTCTTAGAAACAGAAACTGGCTCCATAGCTATACAAATATTCTTTTTGCTCCTTTCATAACAGAAAGGATTCCAAAGACCTAGATACCCATTAAATATCAGAAAAGGAAAATCTAGCATCTTCATTTGATTTTTTGTTTGTTTTTTAGGGAAAACAGTAATTAGTGTTTAAGATATAGTGTCATTGGCTAATGTTCAGGACAGACAATATTTAATAGAGAATATTTTCATGTAGCTGACTTCTGGTCAAGTTTTATAAACAAACTATGCAGCATTAGAATAGCATTATACCTAAAAATTGACAAAAATATTACTCAACACAGTTGACTCAGCTGGTAGCTAAGCAATAGAAGAAAAGAGGAATAATGCCTAGGAAAGGAAAGCATTCAAAGAACATCATATCTAATGTTTATATATGTGTTACTATTTGTGAATGGGCAAGTCAGACTCAAGTGATTGAGAAAGCTTTCTGCCCTGCTTTTCTATGCTTCTCATCTACAGCTGAGCAAAGACACTGGGAAGTCGTAATGAGAGGAAAGTCTGTCTTCAAATATTAAAGACAAAAGATATGGGTTATCTGAGAAGTTCCTAGTGAGAGAAGTAAAGTAAATCTTCTTCATTGAGTTAAATATAGGAAATATAGGAATTTTCAGAGTTTTTTTTTAATGGCTATAAATTTTTTGGGGGGGGGTTTGGTTTCGTTTGTTGTTGTTGTTGTTGTTGTTGTTTTGTTTGGTTTGATTGGCTGGTTGGTTGGTTGGTTGGATTTTTTTGTACCAGGAATTGAACTCAGGACCTCACACTTCCAAGGTAGGTGCTACACCACTGAACGACATCCAAAGTCCCATAAATTTGAATTGAATTCAAATTATAGAGAAACATTAGAAGTACGAAGTAGACAAAATCTCCCATGATATTATTACAGATGGTCACAAACTGGCATAAAGAGTGAGATTAAAGAATCAACCTGGAAAGAAGACAGATCCATGAACGTGATTTGCAATCTTTAAAGGTCCAAGAAGTAAGTCACAAGCAAAGAGGTTCAGGAAACAGAGAACATAGCTGTAAGATATGATGGGAAAGAATTTTTGATAAAGCACAGGGAATATGATATCAAGGACTATGGAACTCTATCCAATTAATGCATGTCAGGATTTGAGTGCAAGGAAAAAAAGATCTATTCCCAGAGTCAAGATCAGGAGTAGAATCTAGTCTCCAGGAACAATGGTACAAGAAAGACAAGACTGAAAAATAAAAGCTCTCAAGCAGTAAGAAAACACTAGGAGACATATTTATCCCAGAAACCACAGGGATAACTGGTATGAAGATACATGTGACCTGGAAAAGTAAATATATATACAACCTTGTTGAATCTCTGACCCACATGACTAATATAATAGTTTATAGTACTGTTTGTTTCTGCCTAGGATATGGTGTGTATAACAGTCCTCTAGCCCAAATAAGTATTCTCCAGTATGTCAAAGACCATCAGCAAATTCTGTAGAACCTATGACTTTAAGCCTGAATTTGATGAAACCAAGGCAGAGCAATAATACACACACACACACACACACACACAGCTGTCAGGGTGTATGTCCCTCCCCTTGCTTCTAATTACCTATGTTTTAGTTGAATTTCTCAGAGTAGCTCTGAATGAGGTTCCTCCTCTATTCAGTGTTCTTGTCTCCCCGCATTTGTTACTCTTAATTGAAAACATTCTTTGGTACTATTCTCTGTATTCCTACTCACTTCTTGGAATTAAGCTAATAGCTAGCTACAAATTCACTCACAAAATGACTAAACATACTATCAAATTAATTATTTTTTAAGTACTTTAGGTAGCAATAATTATTAGTACCAGTTCCTGCTAATAAATCAGCAGGTTTCCTATAAATATAACTCAACCCAAATTTTGAGGTGGCATATAAAACAACAGGCTGAGCAGCTAAAAGTCAGAAATTCATTGTCACTTCATTCCTAGGATAGAAACAGGAAACTTGCATAAGAGCAAGTCTTATTTTCCAGGAAAAGAGGTTAAAAAAAAGACCAAGAACCAAATAACATGCAACTGGAGGCTGTCTCATTTCTACAGATTCTACAATAAAGGCTAACTTAAACTCAACACTTTGTTATGTCAATCTACCTTTGATTTACTGTTGATCTCACTGCCACATGCAAAACAAATTGTGCTTAGTGGCTCCACAGCCCTATGATATAACTACGTAATCTCATAGGGTTATCTCATCTGAAAACAGATTCTTAGATTGTCCCCTCAATGACATGAATTAGATTTTCAATACGAAAGGTATCAATAACTGCTAACTTCAAATTAGACATGACATATTTTCTCAGTAAACTGATACTTGTTGCTATGGTTTGAATGTCTCCCTCAAATTTTGTATGTTGGAGCTGAGTATGGTGGCACACACCTGTAATCCCAGTATGGAAAGGCTGAGTCAGAGGATTGCCAAAAGTTTAAGACTAGCCTAGGCTACAGTGACTTAAGAGACAGCCTGAACTACATAGCAAGACTCTGCCTCAAAAAAAACAAAACAAAACAAAACAAAATGTTTTTCATGCATTAGAAGTTTAATCCCCATATTCATATGTATTGGTATTTGAAGGTGGGGATTTTACTATGCAATTAGGATTAGATGAGGTAATGAGGATGGGGGGGTCTATGATGGCATTAGTGGCTTTATAAGAGAAAGAGAAATCCTCCCTACACATCACTCCTGTCTTGTGTTTGATGCCTACTACTGTGTTATGATTCAGCAAGATACCTACAAGATGCTAAGCAGATGTGGTGCCATGGTCTTAGACTTTCTAGCCTTCAGAACAATTAGTAAAAAAAATTCTGTTTTTTTAATTTTAAAGAGAATAAAACAGAACAAAACAAAACAGGGTAGAACAAAAAAAAAGCAGATCAGAACAGAACAATGCAAGCGATATAGGACTTCAAAACAACTCAAAAGGAAATCAATGGCTACCATTGTGTCTCTTGTTTTCTTCAAAAATAGTTGTTCATACCTTCACACACAACAAATTCAAAACAAAACCAAATAGTATAACACCAATCAAAACAAAAGAATGAAAGCATTACAGGCTTTCAAACCAGATAGTAAGGAATCACCAATGGCTACCATAATGTCCCTTATTTTCTTCAAAATAGCTGTCCATACCTTCTATATATTGCAATCAAATAATAGAGAACTGACCAAAACCAATCAAATCAAAGAACAGAAGCATTTTTCTATTTCAAAACATGATGATGATAAATCAGCAATGGCTACCATAATATCTCAGTTTCTTTACCGTAGCTGTTCATACCATCACCTTTAATAAAATCAGTTCTTGTAAACTCCTTACGAGTAATTAGGCCTGTTATCAGCCTATACACGTACATCTGTCCTTTCTGTGTTAGGCAGAATAACAAAACAAAACGTAAGAAAAACAAGGGGGAAAAAGACAAATAAATAATAGTAACAGAGAGTCCAAAATGACAACATGGGCTTTCCAAACAAGGTGGTAGGAACATAACAAAAGTTGTTATTTTGTATTGTTTTCTTCAAAGGAGTTACTCAGATAACCAGACACAGGCATGCATAATTGATCTAATCCTATGAATGCTAACTGTTTTGTTCCAAGAACTAATACACTTAGTGGTACAATTATCTCATATATATATATATATATATACACATTTATATCTTTTTTTCTTTTCCCTTCCTTCTTTCCACCTTTTCCCTGAGTTGTTTTTACCTTTTGAGAAGTTTCTTACCATTTCACAATATTTATTGTAGATTTTTTTATTTACTATTCCAGTTTCTTGCACTAGGGAGATGATATGGTGTTTACACACGTGAATTTGATTTATTTCACTTATGAGTATGGTCTCAAGTCACATCCATTCACCTATAAAAACCTCTATGTTATCCTTCATTATAGCTGAGTAGTACTCCACTATATAGAAATACCACATCTTCTTTATCCATTCCTCAGTTGATCAGCACTTGGGTTGCTTCTGAGATTTAGCTATTACAAATTGTGCTGCTATAAACATGGGTGTGCATATATCACTGTGGTATGATGTTTTCGATTCTTCTGGGAATATACCCAGAAGTGGAATAGCTGGGTCAAATGGGACTTACAATCCCATCTTTTTGAGGAACCTCTACACTGATTTCTACAGTGGTTGAACCAGTCTACACTCCCACCAGCAGTGCAGAAGAGTTTCTGTTTCCCCACAGCCTCTCCAACATTAGTTATTGGTTGTTTTATTGATCTTGGCCATTCTTTCTGGAGTTAGATGGAATCTCAGTGTTGTTTTAATTTACATTTCTCTAGTGATCAATGATGGTGAACATTTTTTAATGTATTTATTTGCCTTTTGTATTTCTTCAGCTGAGAAGTGTGTTTTCATCTCAGATGTCCATTTTTGGATTGTGTCTTTGAATTTCAGGGGCCTGATTTTTTTTAGTTCTTTATGAGTTCTAGATAGAAGTCCTTTGTCTGAGGGACAGTTGACTAAGATTTTTTCCCAATTCATGAGTTTTCTTTTCACTTTGCTGGAGATTTCATTTGACATTAAAAAAAAACGTTTTAATAAAACAAGATCCCAATTGTTGATTCTGGGAAGTATTTCCCATACAGTTTGATTTTTGTTCATGGACTCTCTGCCTAACCCTATGTCTTCAAGATTTCTACCTACTTTGTCTTTCAGCAGATTTAGTGTTTCTGTTCTAATATTTAGATCTTTGATCCATTTTGACTTTAGTTTGGTGCACGGTGATAGGCATGGGTCTAATTTTAGTCTTTGTCATGTGGAGAGCCAGTTTTTCCAACACCACTTATTAAAGAGGCTATCTTTCTTCCAGCGAACATGTTTGGCCCCTATGTCAAAGATGAGCTGGCTGAGTGTGTTTGTAGTGTGACTGTATCTTCCAATCTATTCCACTGATCTTCAGGTCTGTTTTTATTCCAGTTCCATGTTGATTTTATCACAGTAGCTTTGTAGTGTAACTTCACGTCAGGGATTGTGATGCCCATGGCCTTGCATTTGTTGCCCAGAATTGCCTTTGCTATTCTAGGTCTCTTCTGGCTCCAGATGAATTTTAAGAATGATTTCTCTAGATCTGTGAGGTATGCTAATGGTATTTTGATTGGAATTACATTATATCTGTATAATAATTTTGAGAGAATGGCCATTTTCACAAAGTTTGTTCTTCCTATCCATGAACAAGGAATGTCTTTCCATTTTCTGAGATCCTCTTCAATTTCTTTTTGTAGAATATTGTAATTTTCACTGAGTAAATCATTTACTTCCCTTGTTAGATTCCTAACTACTTCATTTTTTTTGAATGCTATTGTGAAGGGTGTGGTTTTTTTATCTCTCTCTCAGTGATTTTGTTGTTTGTGTACAGGAACGCTCTTGATTTTTGAGTGTTGACTTTGTATCCAGCTACCTTATTGAATTTGGTTATTACATCTAGAAATCTTTCAATGGACTTTTGAGGGTCTTTTATGTAAAGTATCATGTCATCTGCAAATAGTGATAACTTAACTTCTTGCTTTCCTATTCTTATTCCTTTTATTTCTGTCTCTTGTCTAATTGTTCTGGCTAATGTTTCCAGCACTATATTAAATAGGAGCAGTGAAAGTGGACATCCTTGTCTTGTTCCCGATTTTAGAGTGAAAGCTTTCAGTTTTTGATCATTTAATGTGATGCTGGCGGTTGGATTGTCATAGCTGGTTTTTATTAGATTGAGGTAAAGACCATCTATTCCAATTTTCCATAGAGTTCTTATCATGAATGGGTGTTGGACTTTATTAAAAGCTTTTCCTGCATCTATTGAAATGATCATGTGATTCTTATCTTTGGCTCAATTGAAATGGTGTACTACATTTAATGATTTGCGTATGTTGAACCATTCCTGAATTCCTGGGATGAATCCCACTTGGTCATGGTGTATAATCTTCTTGATGACTTGCTGCATTCTGTTTGCTAGTATTTTATTGAGAATTTTTGCATCTATGTTCATTAGGGAGATTGGCCTGTAATTCTCTTTTTTGGTTGGGTCTTTTGTTGGTTTTGATATTAGGGTAATACTTGCTTCCAGGAATGAGTTAGGGAGATTTACTTCCCTTTCAATTTCAATGAAGAGTTTGAGGAGTGTTGGCATTAAGTCTTCCTTGAATTTCTTATAGAATTCAGTCATGAATCCATGAAGACTTGGGCTTTTCTTGTTTGGTAAGGTTCTAATTACATTTTCAATTTCCTTAACTGAAATTGTGTTATTCAGCAATTTTACATCCTCTTGATCAAGCTTAGGTAATTGATATGTTTCTAGAAATCAGTCCATTTCTTCTGTGTTATCAAACCTATGAGAGCAAACATTTTTCAAAATAGGTATTCATGATTTTCTCTATTTTCATAGGGTATGTAGTGATTTCATCCTTCTCATTCCTTATTGCATGAATTTGAGTTTTTTCTTTCCTTTTTTTAATAAGGTTGGCTAGGGGCTTAATAATTTTACTTATTCTTTCAAAGAACCAGCTCTTTGATTCATTTATTCTTTGTATTGCTTTCTTAGTCTCAATTGCATTAATTTCTGCTCTGATCTTTACAATTTCCTGCCTTCTTTTGTCTTTGGGTTTGACTTGCTGTTCTTTTTCTAGATGTTTGAGTTGTAGCATCAGATTGTTTATTTGTGTTCATTCCATTTTCCTGATGTGGGAATTCACTGCAATAAATTTCCCTCTGAGGACTGCTTTCATTGCATCACATAGGTTCCAGTAAGTTGTATTTGTATTTTCATTTGCTTGTAGGTATTGTTTAGTTTCTTCTTTAATTTCCTCTGTGACCCACTGATTGTTCAGGACTTTATTATTTAATTTCCATGTGTTTACAGAGTTTTTGCAGTTTCTTTTGTCATTAATTTCCAGTTTGATGGCACTATGATCAGATAATATTGGATAATTTTGATTCCTTTGCATTTACTTAAGCATGTTCTATGGGCTAGTATATGGTCTATTTTAGAGAATGTCCCACGTGAAGCTGAGACGAATGTATATTCCGATGTTGTTGGGTGGAAAACTCTGTAGACGTCTACCAAGTCCATTTGTTCACAAGTTTGATTCAGTTCTGTTATTTCTTTGCTGATTTTCTGTCTAGTTGATCTGTCTCTTTGAGTCAAGGGTGTGTTAAGGTCTCCTTTATAATTGTGCTATTGTTTATTTGATTTTTCTTTTCTATCAATATTTGTTTTATATAGCTGGGTGCTCCCATATTTGGTGCTTATGTATTTAAGATTGTTATTTCTTCCTCTTAGAGTTTTATTTCTTCCTTTAGAGTTTTCCCCTAACCAGTATGTAGTGACCTTCTTTATCTCTTTTGACCATTCTTGGTTTGAAGATCACATTGTATATGAACAAAATAGCTACGCTTCCTTTTTTTTTTTTTTTTTGGTTCCTGTTGCATGTAGTATTGTTTTCCATCCTTTGACTTTCAGTCTATGAATTTCCTTTTGGGTTAGATGTGTTTCTCATAGACAGCATATGGTTGGATGTTGTTTCTTGATCCATTCTGCCAGTCTGTTTCTTTTGATTGATGAATTTTACATTAATGTGTAAGACATATATTGGCTTATTTATGTCATGTTGTCTTTCTGCTGTGGTTTCTTTACCTTTTCCCTCTTTTTAATTGCTTGTTCTGCTTGGTAGTGTTTTTCTGTTGGTGTTCTTGAAGTCGTAGCTATTTTCATCTCTATCTAGAATATCTTTCAGTATTCTTTGCAGGGTTGGTTTGGTGGTCATGAAGTTCTTCAGCTGCTCTTTGTCATGGAAGTATCTTATTTCTCCATTGATTTTGAAGGGTAGTTTTGCAGGGTACATCAATCTGGGTTGGAGGTCATTTTCCTTTAGGATTTGAAATACTTCACTCCATGCTCATTTTCTTTTTTTTTTTTTTTTTTTTTTTTTTTTTTTTTTTTTTTTTTTTTTTTGTCTTTTTGAGACAGGGTCTCATTATGCAGTTCCAGCTGGCCTTGGACTCACTTTGCAGCCCAGGCTGGTCTCAAACTTGCAATGATCCTCCTTCCTCAGCATCCCGAGTGCTTGGATTACAGGAGTATGCCACCATGCCCAGTTCTCCATGGTCTTCTTGACTTCATTGTTTGTGTTGAGAAGTCTGCTGTGATTCTGATGGGCTTTCTTTTATAGCTGATTTTTTTTTTCTCTAGCAGCTGTTAATATTCTGCTCTTATATTGAATTTCTGGGATGTTGATTATTATATGTCTGGGTGTAATTTATTTTGGGTGTAGATTTATTTTGCTTATGGCTACTTGGAGTTCTATATGCTTCACCTATCTGTATGTCACTTTCCTTTCTCATGTTTGGGAAATTTTCAGTTATTATTTCTGTAAATAGTCTTTTTATATCCTATGCGTTGTCACCTTTTTCATTCATAGCTATCAATCTTATATTGTTTTTCTTTGCATCATCTTGCAACTGTTGAATTTTTATTTCCTGATTCCTTGTTATTTTTAAAAGATCTTTCTTTTCTTGTTCACTAGCTGCCATCTTGTCTTCGAGGTCTGAGAGTCTATCTTCACATTCATTGAGGCAGATTTGCCAGCTTTCAGTGGAATTTTTCATATCCTGGATATTTCTTTGAATCTGTTTCATGCATTCTATTTCTTTCTTGTATTGTTCATTGAAGGTTTCCATCATTTTGCAATGCTCCTCTATTTTTTTTACTATGTCTTCTTTAGATGTGTTCAGCATTTCTTTCATTACATTTATCATTTCTTGTTTTACCTGGGAGATTATTTCTTATCTGAGTTCCTTTACAGCTTCATGAAGTTGTTTCTTTAACTCAGTTGCTATCATTTCAGAAGTTTCAGGTGTATGGCTTATATTTTCTTCTATGTCTATGTCTCTTAGGCTTGTTTGGGTTGGGCTGGATGTATGAGATTGAATTTTGTCCTTTGGTTTTGTCATTTTCCTGTACTCCCCTGTGGCAGCTGAATGCAAAGTCTCAGTTGTTGAGTGTGGCTGTCCGCACTGCAGGGTGTTTCCCCAGCTGATAGGGGTCATTAGGCAGGTCTTACTGGATCCCTACAGTCATTAGAAAGCTCCCTAAGTTGGGGGAGTATGCTGGGAAGACCTTCAGCATGCCCCACTTTGTATGGCAAGGCTCTCTGGCTGCTTGAGGTTGCTGGGCAGGGCCTCACAAGGTTGCATATGGGGTCCTAAGGCTGCAAGGCTCGGTGAAATTGGCTGTGCATGCCTTCAGTTCACATTAGGCTTACCTCTGAGGCTGTGCTGCTGCTTGGGGTCATTGGATGGGTCCCAGGCTGGACACCTGGGCTGTTTCAAATCTCCCCAACTGGTTGGGAAGGCCGGGAGGTGCCCTAAGGGGTCACCTGCGATGTCCCCGAGTCTCAGGGCTAGGTGGAGATGGCCGTGCACATGTTCAGCTTGCACACGGCCCACCACTAAAGCTGTGCCGCTGCTTGGAGTAGAAAAATTCTTTATAAATTACCTGTTTTCAGGTATTGTGTTATAACAAGTAGAAAAATACCTGCTTCCAGAACATTCCCTCATAGAAGCCAGGTTCCATTTGTTTTTTGTTTTTTATTTTAAAGAGACTAACATTAAACAAAACAGAACCAAGCAAACCAGAACAGAACAATGCAAGCAACACAGGAATTCAAGACAACACAGCAAGAAATCAATAGTGGCTACCATAAGGTCTCTTGTCTTCTTTGAAATAGTTGTCCATATCTTCACACACAATAAAATCAAACAAAATAAAACAGAATAAAACCAGCCAAAACAAAAGATTGAAAGTATTACAGGACTTCAAAACAAGACAATAGGAAATCAACAATAGCTATCATAATGTCTCTTGTTTTCTTCAAAATAACTGTTCATACCTTCACACATAATGATCAAACAACAGAAAACAGATGGAAACCAATCAAAAAAAAAAGAATGAAAGAATTACAGGACTTCAAAACAGGAAATGAACAATGCCTACTATAATGTCTGATTTTCTTCAAAATAGCTGTGCATAGCATCACACACAATAAAATCAAACAAAACAAAACAGAATAAAACCAATCAAAACAAAAGAATAAAAGCATTATGAGACTTCAAAAAAAGATGATAGGAAATCAATAATCCTACTGTAATGTCTCATTTTCTTCAAAATAGTTGTTCATACCATCACACACAATAAAATCAAACAGAATAAAACCAATTAAACAAAATAATGAAAGCATCATAGGACTTCAAAACAAGATAATAGGAAATCAACAATGGCCACCACAACATATTCTGTCATATTCAAAATAGTTGCCCATACCATCAGATACAGTAAAAGCTAACAAAACAAGATAGAACAAAACCAAACTTAACAAAATTATGAAAATGACACAAGAGTTCAAGGCAAGACAATAAGAAATTAACAGTGGTTACTATCTTCCCCTCCTAGGTGTTTCCTCCCCTGTCACTTTCATAATACCTATTGTGCTTTTTGCATCCCACTAACTCCTTCTGTTTTTGATGCTAGGGTTCACTCATATGAGTTCAAGCCATTTTGCCCATGAACATGATCTCCAGTTGTGTCCATTTACCTACAAGAGCCTTGAGATTACCCTACTTTATAGCTGGCTAGCTTTCCATTGTATGAAAATACCATATCATTTTTATCCATTCTGTGGTTGATGGGCAAGTTACCCTTGCTTTTTTCTGGCCTCCTGCTACATGGAACAGTTGTTTTCTCTTCTTGGATTTTCAGTCTATGAATTTCCTTTCAAGTTAAACGTGTTTCTTGTATACAGTATATTAATGGATCTTGTTTCTTGATCCACTCTCCCTGTGTTTCTTTTTATTGGTGAATTGAGGCCATCTACATTAATGATTACAACTGGCATACACTGGTTCATCTCTGCCATGCTATCCTCCTATTGTTGACCCTCTGCTTTTTCACTCCATTCAAATGCCTGTCCTGTTTGGTGATCCTCCTCTGCTACTGTTCCTGGAACCATGGTCATCTTTATCTCTCTAGAATATCCTTCAGCACTCTTTGTAGGGTTGGTTTGGTCATGAATTCCTTCAGTTGTGCATTATCATGGAAGTACCTTATTTTTCCATCAACTTTGAAGGATAGTTTTGCAGGGTACATCAATCTGGGTTGGAAGTTGTCTTCTTTCAGGATTTGAAATACTTCAAGCTCTTCTTGACTTGATGGTTTCTGTTGAGAAGTCTGCTGTGATTCTGATGGTTTTCTTTTATAGGTGATCTGCTTCTTTTCTCTAACAGCTTTTAATATTCTGTTCTTGTGCTGAATTTCAGGGATGTTGATTAATATATGTCTGGGTGTAGATTTACTTTAGTTATGGCTAGTTGGAGTTTTATATGCCTTGCTTATCTGTATGCCAAGTCTTTTCCCCATGTTTGGGAAGTTTCCTGCTATTACTTCTGTAAATAGCCTTTTCATTTCATTTGTGTTGACCCCTGCTTCTTCACTGATGCCTGCACTCTTAAATTATTTTTGTTCGTGTCATCTTGCAGCCATTGAACTGTTATTTCCTGGTTCCTTATTTTTAAAAAATCATTCCTTTCACAATCACTAGTTGAGATCCTGTCTTCAAGGTCTGAAAGTCTATCTTCAGTCTCTTTCAAGTGGTTTTGCCAACTTGCAATTGACTTTTTAATTTCCTGGATATCTCTTTGAATCTGTTTCATGCATTGTAATTCCTTTCTATATTGTTCACTCAAGGTTTCCATCATTTTCCTATGCTCCTCTTTTTTTATCTATGTCTTCTTTAGATATGCTCAGCAATTCTTTCATTATGGTTGTGATTTCTTCTTTTACCTGAGATATTATTTCTGATCTGATTACTTTTACAGTCTCATGAACTTGTTTCTTTACTTCAGTTGATGTCCTTTCAGGGATTTCAGGTATATGACTTCCATTTTCTTCCATTACTGTATCTCCCAGATTTGTTCTGTGTGGACTGGAGGTCTGAGATTGCCTTTTGCTCCTTCATCTTGACCGTCTCCTGGGTTCCTCCCAACAAGTTGGTTGTGGGGTCCCAGGCACTTCCCATGTTGACTGTGCCTCCACAGTGTAGGTGAATGGGACAGGCACCTGGGTTTCTCCAACCCCTGGTTCCCAGGGAGGTAGCAGAGCATGGGGTGGGCTTCTCCAGATCTGTGCAGTTACACTGGGGCTTCCAAAATGGTCAGGAGTGCATGGTGAGCTGCTCCTTCTCTCAGCCTGCATGTCTACACCAGGACTCCCACAAGAGTGGTAGGCACACAAAGGTGTTTGTCTGATTCTCCTCATGGGCAATGGCTGCCCAAAGGAAGCAAGGGTCTCCAATAGTGGCCTGCAGGTGCATGGGGTTTACTTGCCTGCATGTCCCTGCTCATGCTGGCTGCCCACAGGAAGCAAGCCTTCCAATGACAGCAACTGGGAAACAGAGGTGGATCTGGTTCGTTCCCCTGCCTGTGCTGGCTGCCCACAGGAAGCCCCCAGGTTCCAGTTGGCCCATAAGTTTTCACTCATTAAAATAAAAGATGTTTAGATAAACTAAACTCAAAAATGATAACAACTGAGCCTCAATTTGAGACTCAAAACCTTATCACCTGAAGGTAGAGTCTGAGCTTCTTTCTACCATCCCAAGCATTTGTATTTTATGCTTTATAGGAGACCAATTTAATGGTTTAGAGATTAGCAGAACAACTGGATGATGTTACTGAGGCCATTGAGCTCTTCATCTGCAATGTTTTGAGTTTCAGGAAGTTATGGTTCCAAACTAAAGGGCCCTATGTATAATATTGCCTCTGAAAGCAAAATATGTGCCAGTTCAAGAAAAGAATCTGAACATAACATTTCTATGAACTATTTGAGGGCTTTGAATATTGCTATAAGAAATATTAAATGAGTCAGATTAGGCAATTGGGTTTAGATACCCATAGCTCATTCTGCAGACTTTTTGGATTGGGAAGAGGATCTGCTCTCTTGATTTAATGTAGTCTCGCTTTGCTCCAGGCTTAGAAATGGATTGCAAATTGTACTGTATGTATGATCTCCTCCTCAAATGTCACCATGCATGTGCTGCCTCCCTCAATGATCCAATAAACCCTTATCCATCAGAAACAACACCAAAAACAGCATTTATTGAAATCAAAGTCATTATTAATATGACAAAAGACAAATCAAACAGCAATGAAGATCTAGACAGAATACTCATCAAAATTTTCAATCTCATAGCCTGTCTTTTTCTTTTCTTTTTTTTTTTTTCTGGGGATCGAACTCCTGACCTCACACTTGCCAGGCAGATACTTACTCCACTGAGCTAAATCCCTGGCCCTCATAGCCTTTCTTAGTTACCTTTCTCTCATTGCTGAGACAAAATACTTGACACCCAAAGTTAAAGGGAAAAACATTTACTGGGCTCACAGTTTGTACATGTTTCAGTCCATAATTGGCTGGTCCAGGGCAAGATGGCCTGGCAGAGAGGTATTGTAGAGAAGAACAGTTTGTGGTGTCCACAAGGTAACAAAAGCAACAAGGGACCTTAATGGTGTCTTTCTATTCCTTTTATTTTATCCAGACTACTTAAGGCAGGTGGCACTCACACTTTTAGTCCTAGTGCCCTTGAGCCCAGCATTGCACCATGAATCAATTCCAGTGTCATACACTTTAGATCCAGCCACCTCTAAAAAAAGCCCCATCTATGACCACATGAGGCTTTGAAGGAACGTCTAAACACAAGTCATAACATAGCCTAAGCCAAAAGATGACAAAAGAGCAGTCTGAAAAATGAAAATCAAACAAACAATATGACCT
>RJWT010009032.1:0-25571 GCA_004365215.1 Cuniculus paca
CAGCCCTTCTGCAGTGTGGGGACAAGGGGTCAAGGTACCATCCTGGAAACTGAGCCCAGGCCTCTCCAGACGATGGACCACTGCACCTTGGGCTTCAACTTCCTGGCCTGCAGAGCTGTGAGAAATACAGCTAATTATGTGATCCCGCGCATTTGGTTACAGCAGGACAAGAGCACCAAGGCACGTGCCCTTGCCAGTTCTGCGCTAGGTATGAAAGGCAAAGAGCGGGTTTCAGACACTTAACAACCCACTGATAAATGCTG
The DNA here is from genome assembly GCA_004365215.1 of Cuniculus paca. Taxonomy (NCBI): domain Eukaryota; kingdom Metazoa; phylum Chordata; class Mammalia; order Rodentia; family Cuniculidae; genus Cuniculus; species Cuniculus paca. Next base: position 264 of record RJWT010009032.1, read on the forward strand.
TCAAGGCTAATCGGAGTGAGGAAAACCAGTGGGTTGAAATCAAGTATTCCTATAGCCTGTTGGTAAACTAGTACAGTGTGTGCACATCCATTCTAGCACTTAGCACACCAAGTGATCCTTGTGTTCCCCTCCTCAGTTAGACCACAAATTTCCAGAAGGAAAATTTACCATGATCACTGTGTTCTACGAAATTTGTAGTAGGTACATAATCAATGTTGGAGCTGATCTGCTATATCCGAGTTTTGATGAGGATTGGGCTGAAAGTCTTTACCCTGTAAAACTTGTCCCATTTCTATGCTTATTTAAAACCCCTTGCTCTGATTAATTTCTTCATAAAAATGCCTTTGGACAAGTTTAATATTGTGTCAAGTTAACTAAGGACAGAATGATGGTCATCAAGCTTTTTGTTTGCTTGTTTGTTTGTTTTTGCTTTTTGAGACAGGGTTTCAATATTTAGTTCAGGCTGGCCTCAAACTCTCTGAGATTCTTCTGCCTCAGCCTCCCAAGTGCTGAGATTATAAGTGTGTACCACCATGCACACCTGGTGTTTTAATCCATACAGAGAAGGAGCAGTTTGCCCACGACACTGAGCTGTTTTTCAGAATTATTGTAGGGCAGAGTTTAGGCAGGGAACGGAGAGGCATGAAGACCTGAGAAACAAATTTTAGGCCATCTGAACCTGCTAACCAACTTTTTTCTGCTTCTGAAACCCATTAGATATCTATAAAGTAATTAAAATACAAAATCGAATTTCTCTAATTGCTTGTCTTCTTAAATAATTAAAAGACAGTCAGCCCTTGACTCTCAATTTCTGAAATTTGGCCAAGTTGTACTTTCCACATTCATTGATTTTCCTGAGTAAAATGTGGACTATTGTGTTTAGCAGCTGGAGAATGATTGCTTTTAGTCAACAGAGGGAAGGGACCAATAGCTCACTGTAGCTCAATTACTTTCTTTTTCTGAATAATAGTGACAATCTAACTGTTTAATTGAATTTTGTCATGAATGTTCACAGATACAAAGGCAATGTACTAGAAAAAATATTATGTTGATGACTGAATTTTGTCATAAATTTTAGTAGATACAAAAGGCGATGTGGTAGAAAAATAAATGTTGGGATCTGAATAGGAGGCATAGGTGTTACAAACTCAATCTCAGTTGAACAAAGGTCAAAATCATTAGGAATATCCATAAGGCACAATTTGTCATCAGCGACATGTTATTCAACTTCAGCTTGCTTATCTGTATGGTTTAGTTATCAGGGAATGTAATAAGGCAGAAGAGTAAATATAGGTCTCTAGATAATACCTAATATTGCTGGGCGTGGTGGTGCACTCTTGTAATCCCAGCCCTCGGGAGGCTGAGGCAGGAGGATCGTTGCAAGTTCCAGACCAGCTTGGGCTACAAAGTGAGCCCAAGGCCAGCCTGAACGGCATAGCAAGACCCTGTCTCAAAAACAAAACAAACCAAACCAAACCAAAACAAAACAAAACAAAACACCAAAACAAAGAAACAAAAAAACCAAAAAGAAAATAAAAAACCTAGTATTTCCTAAGCACTTTCATAGTTTTTAGCCTTTTAAGAATGTACACATTTGTCATGTGAATTTTCCAAAACCATTGTATAAAAAAGGAGATGATACCTCATATTTATTTTCTTTGAAGTTGCCTCTTTTCTCAAATTAAGTTTGAATTGGCTTCAGTGTTTCTTGCATTAGTGATGAACTGCTCTTTTCCACTCTGCCTCCAAATAACTGAATCTACCTGTAACACACTTCAGGGCAAGCAGCTGGCTTCCGAGTGACCCTTGAGTCACCCAAGCATTGCCCTTCACTGACTCACTTTAGAACAGTGCCAGACTGAAGTCAGGGGCCACACAGCACAAGGGTGAACGTCGAAAGGCTTCAAGGCCCCTGTGGAATAAATAGTACAGGGTCAGTTCTGCTATGACCCACAGGTGTCAGCGTGAGAAGCTCTCCTAGGGGCCACCTCAGCCCCCTGTTTTGCTAATGACACTTGCAGAGGGTAAGCCATTATCCAACATGACCTGCCGGTGTCCTCCCAGACCCTGCTGGCACTTTCCCTCGCCATTCCACCCACCTCCACGTCCTTCCAATCCATTACTTTGTCTTTTCGTTCCCACTTTTCTCTCATTCCCTTTTCCATTTCCATTTTCATTTCATTTTATCAGAGCTTCAGTAACTCTGACCAGAAATTCTCCCATGGATTCTTTTAATAGTGCTCCTTCCACTTATTCTTCTTAAATATATATTCCCTGTATTCAGCCAGAAGCATCCGGCTGAAATGCAAATCCGATGGTGGTATTCATTGGCTTGATTCTTTCACTGCCTGCAAGAGAATCTGCAAGCTCCTATCCATTTCTTCTGCACTCTCCATCATCAACTCCTAACAGTACGTGATACTTAGGACTTAGAACACTGTCCCCTTCTCTCTTCCTCTCTCTCCAAACTCACCTGACTCAAATGTCCCCCGTTAGGACTCCCCTCAGATGTCCACTGTGCCAGGAGACCCAGGCTAAGGCTGAGCCTTCACTCCAGAGGGTAGATTGGCCTTGCCACACTCTCATCACGTATTTGGCTCCTTCCGTGAATGTGAACTCCGATGAACATGTTTTATCTGCCTTTGTATGCCAACAGCACTTACTGGATGCATGCTGTGGACTGAATGTTTGCATGCTCCCTCAAATTCATGTGTAGAAACCTAACCTCCAATGTGATAGTATTTGAAGATGGAGCCTTTGGGGGGGGTGTGTTATGGTTGATACACTGCGTCAACTTGAGAAGGTTAGAAGTTTAAGAGACTCATCAGGGAGCCCCGATTCTTACTTTGAAAACATCCTCATTCTGTGCAAGAGGAGGGCACAGAGATTTTTTGAGTGCTATCTGCCCTGGGGTGCGGGGGTGGCCTACGTACAATATAAGGGAGGAAAAGAGGCTTGCTCTCCCTTTTTCCTCTCGTTGCTTTGCTGGCTGCTGCCTTGAAGTGTTGCCCGGGTACCACTCCACCCTGCCTTGGAGCTCATTATGGACTGAAACCTCCACACACTGTGGGCTAAATAAAACTTTCCTTCCTTCATTTTGGGTGTCGGGTATTTTGTCTCAGAAACAAGAGAAAAGTAATGAAGATGGGGTGATTAGGTTGTGAGGGCAGAGACCCCATGAATGAGATTAGTTCCCTTCTAAAAGAGACACCAGCAAGATACCTCTGAATCAAAGTGCAGCCTCTGAATGGACCCCAGATCTGCTGGTCTGGATCTTGGGCTTCTGAGCCCTCTGGACTGTGCGAAGTGAATGGAGGCGGTGCACAAGCCGTGGGTTCTGTGGTGTCCTGCAGCACCTACACGGACCAGGGCAGTGCTCAGCATTAGGACAAGTTAGATGCTGGCTGCTGTGTGCTGAATGCACACTGTCAGAAGTAACACTACTGAATACTAGTGGCCAGGAAACTGCCTCCTGATCAACCACCTGAGAGAGGTTTCACAGCTCAGGTATCTAGGATGCACTCATATACTAAAAAATCAGAAGTAAAAAAAAAAGCCAATGTGGTGGTGAACTCCGTAATCCCAGCACTCGGGTGGCTGACTCAGGAGGATTGTTGCAAGTTCGAGACCAACCTGGGCTACAAAGTGAGCTCAAGGCCAGCCTGAACAGCACAGCAAGAGTGCCTCAAAAAGACAAAAAAAAAAAATCAGAATCTTTTCTCTATAGTTTATGTTTCTCACCTCATTCTTGCAAGTCAACGGAGCTGTTTTCAAGCTGCAGTTTGTAAATCTGCACCATGTTTTCCTTCGTGTGCCTTAAAGAATCATGTTGAAGAAGTCAAAGCAATGTGTAATAAATTTTAGAAAGATTTGCATCTGGGATGGTTACATTCATTTTAGATGTGTTAAAGGATAAACTCTCAGCTCTCTAGAAACTGCGCTGTGACAACTCATCCACCAACATGGATTTCCCTTCTCACACCGGCTTTCTTCGTGTGACTACTTCTTATTATCCTCACTCTTCCTCTTTCATCATTAGGAAAACCTCCCTGCTTCACGCCCATCTCCTTCCCAGCTCTGACTCTTTGAGGCTGGGCGCATCCGGGGCTCTGTGGAGCTGTGCAGAGCTCCCAAGATCTCCAGTTTGGGAGAGCGGGCGTGGGCTTCGGCCGGAAGCTGGGCTCCACGCGTGGTGGACAGGCCAGCATGGGGGTTTGAAGAAACTGGGGTCTGTTTTCCTGCACCCAGCTGGGGCTTCTGGGTAGTAGTCCTGGACCAGCCTCCAGAGTTTGCCTTGGATTTAATAGGATTTCAGGTCTGTGTTAAAAATTGCCCTTGGTTTTGGACCGATTATTTTGATGCATTTTGTAAGGCCCGTTTATCTCCAGCTTTGTGATACTGTTAGATACGTTTTATGCAAATGTCTATACTTTTTGTTTTGATGGTACAATTTTGAAGTACTGCAGGGCTTCCCCATAGAAGTTTGTACTATTCTCACCCAGACTGCGGGGGAAATGAATATAACCATTTTCATGAGTGTTAAATTTTATGTGACCTTAGTTACATTTTAAATAAAAAGCACAAAATACTTATTTTTTCCCCAAATTATTTTCTGAGGTTTATAGCTTTCAACTCATCTAGAATAGACTAGTTAGAATATACTAATTTAGCATTTACTTTTTTTGTTGTTGTTTTGTTTTGGTGTTTTGAGACAGGGTCTCAATATGCAGCCCAGGCTGGTCTTGAAGTCATGGTGATCCTCCTGCCTCAGCCTCCTAAATGCTGGGATCACAGGAGTGCACCACTGCACCCAGTGATTTTCATGTTTTTGATATGTGCATTCAATGCTAGTTATGTGCATTCAATTCGGAGACCCTCCTTGTTCTCAGGTATTTAAAATCTAACAGGAATATGAAGCATTCACCCAAGTAAGAATAAATGTTTTGGAGTTGAGAAAATGCCAAAATAAATTGTCAAAACATGTCTAGGGTTTTTACAGATTTCTATTCTGAAAGAACATCTTTATTCTGCCCCATCCCAGATTTAAACTGAGAGATTCATGTGAGAACGAAAGAGTGGTTTCAGGGAGAAATACAAGGATTGTTTGCATTTGCTTTCTCTATAGTACTAAGTATATAAACTGGCACAGAATTCAGCAATTTTTATTGAAGCGTTGATGAAGGGGTTTCACTTTGGTAATTCAATAAAAATATCCTCTCCCAATTTGTTTGACTTTTCCAAATACGTATCTCCAGGAAAATCTTACATGCTAACTTAAAGGACTAGGTTTCAAGGTTAAAGCATTTAAACATGCCATCAGTTAGGTTTAAACATTGGCAAAGGCCCATGGCTTTCTCCGAAGTAGGGCTCAGGGCTGGGAACGTAGCTCAGTGGTGGAGTATTTGCTTAGCCTGCACCAGACTCTGGGTTCAAATCCCCTGCACTGCCAGAAACAACCCCCACCCCCAAAACAAAGCAAAAGGTAGCACTTAGCTAATGTTAGGCTGTGTTTTCTAATGTAGTAATAGGAATACTACACGTTGTGCTAAAATATTTTCTCAATGCTAAAAGCAATCGACAATTTTACATTGTGTATTAAATATACATGCTTAAAATTATATTTTCAGGTTTTATTTTAAAAACCTCAATGCAGGAGCTTTTAAGTATGACATGTAAAAGTGCAGTGCAGTTCTTAGGTTTTTTTCTGTTTTTTTTTTGTGGCACCGGGGATTGAACTCATGACCTTGCACTTGCCAGGCAGGTGCTTAGGCCACTGAGCTAGAAAACTGGTGTTCTTAGGTTGTTTTGAAAACTCTTTCAGGCAGTTGGTGCCCTCACAGTTGTAGCTGTTTTGTATTCAAAGCTGTGTGCAAAGCTTCTTAGCTGTCAGTCTCTGGGAGTGAATGCTTCCAACATGCACTTGGAAATGGTGACTGTACTGTTTCCCCCACACAAATCAGGAAATGAGTATTTCACCTACTGGGATGATAATGAGTGATACCTGATATGAAATCTAGGAAGTAGCTAGGTGTGGTGGTACACACTTGTAATCCCAGTGTCCAGGAGGCTGAGGCAGGAGGATTGCCATGAGTTGGAGGGCAGCCTGGGCTACACAAGCGAAATCAAGGCCAGCCTGAACTATGTAGTGAGACCCTATCTCAAAACACCAAACCAAAATGAGAAAAAAAAAAGAAATCTAGGAAATACGGTGTTATTGGCTATGTCAGGGTTATAGATAGAAGGCCAAGCAGGTTCAAAGTGGACAGTGCTGAGTAAATGTGTGAACTTCAGCTGTGAATTTCCACCCGACCTCTGCAGTCAGACTGGGTGCTAACTTCAAGTCTGTCATTCTAGCACTAGAGCCTTCATGTAGCCTTGTTAGAGAGTGGGACGAAGGCACCTACTTCATCGTGGTAATTACAGGAGAAAAGACACGATGTGCTCAGCATAGTTAATTGATACCTTAAGACAATGTTCTAATTATTTACATTATAGGTCAAAATCTTGATTATAAGCTCTGAGATATTTTCTAATCAGTCAGGTTTATTTGCCTCTTACAAATACACTATGATTGTAAAAGTCCTTTATTTTTTGTAAGCAGAGACCAGTATTTTAAAACTGTGTGGTTATGTTATTCTAGTGCGTACTGCTTTTGTTCTCCTTTTGCATACCTTAAGCATTGTTTCATTAGTGAAAATCTGCAACACGGAGCTCTGATGCTCATTCTGGGGAACTGGTTCATTTTGTAGCTACAGCAGGCAAGCCTGTGAGCTTGAGCCTCACTCACCAAGGGGCGACGAAGATGAAACAGGAAGGGGCACAGAATGGATTAAAACGTGCGGGCCAGGGGCTCTTGTCCCCCTTTGACAAGGAGCCCTGAGAGACTGGCGTGCCCTGGCTTTATTCGCTCAGACACGGGCACAGGCAGTCAGAGTGACAGCGGCTCCCTCTGTCCCACCATCCATGGTGTTGTGTGCCGGTCACCGCAGGGCCTCGGCTGCAACGCCACCGCCTTTCCCTCGGGTGCTCACAGAAGGGGCCACCAGCCTTAGTCTTGCTGTCCCGTCTCCCACACAAAGCACGCTGATCCTATCTGATCCTTTATCTCCCCCTTTCTCCCCTCCCCAGACCCCTTCCCCATCTCCAGCATTCTTCCTTCTGTCCTGTTTCCCTCTTTCCATAAAAAGCTAGTGTTCGGCATCATGAAGAACAATGATCACATTCGAGCCTTTTTCTGTTTCTCAGACTTCAGATTCAGGTTAAATTCTATGGGGTTCGGTTTCCTCCCCATAAGTCCAAGGTAGCATCGATGCTCTCTCAAGCTTTCTTCAAGCTTTATCATCCTGTAACTACAAATTGAGCATAAAGATTCTTACCAGAAGTATTTCTACAGAAAAAAGGTTTCTGTATATTTTCTTTGTGTAGACCATGGTCCTGCCGTCTACATGTGATTATAATTAGTGTCCTTTTCGCCCTCACAAGGATCTCACTTTGGGTGAAATACCATGTGCTCTTCCTGTTTAATTGTGTTTATATAAGCAAAGAGCAGCAACCATCTGGTCAACCATGGCCGGGGGAGATCCTAAAATAGACTACTTTTTTTTCTTGTTCTAAAATTGGGGAATAATTGAGATTACTGGACAGTTGCTCAATGCTCTCTTCATTTTCTGGCTGTGGTTTGCTAGAAGGAGAGTTACAAGTGGCTGGCTCGGCGATGGGAAGATCTACTAACTTGGTGGAATTGCTGTAAGTGTGTGTGTGTCCCGGGAAGTGTGTCCACATTTTCTGTCTCACCCTCGAAGGTGCAGAGCACCCTGGAAGGCTCGGAGTCACTGCTCCACTGTGTCCCCTTCGCAAGTTCCTGGTCCCTGCTGTCCTATTGTGCGCATCATCGAATCTGTAAGAGACAGGAAGAAATTCATTCCAAGCAGCACTCTTACAATTGACACACTTCCACGAAGTTAAAGCTCTTCAGTGAACTTTTTTTTTTTTTTTTTGCGGCACCGGGGATTGAACTCACGACCTTGCGCTTGCCGGGCAGGCGCTTAGACCGCTGAGCTAGATCCCCAGCCCTGTTTTTGAGACAGGGTCTCACTATGCCGTTCAGGCTGGCCTTGAGCTCACTTTGTAGCACAGGCTGGTCTTGAACTCACAACGATCCGCCTGTCTCAGCCTCCCGAGTGCTGGGATTACAGGCGTGAGCCACCACACCCGGCTTCAGTGAACGTTTTTCATCGAACCACATGAAATGTTGACCGGGTCTCTGGAAGGGGAAGGTGCTAGTGAGGAGAGCCCAGATCCAGGGTGGGAGAGGGATAACCCCGAGCCCTGGGATTCCCAAGTCCTTTAAGGCCAGGGTAGTGGACTTCTTGCCCATCTTTGACCTGAGGAAATGACTGTGTCCTATGTTTTAACTTAATAATCTCACATGTAAATTTAATGCAGTGAATTATATTGAGATGCTTTATGAAATCATCATACAAGAGGCTGCTGGTGGAATATTCTTGTCTTCCCATTTTAGATGAGTTTGGAGGCCGGTGAGGCAGCTACTTAGCTAACTAACGAAGCACACAACAAGGTCCACGAGGCATTCAGCAGCGTAGTGGGTGCACAGTGGGGAGCAGGCCCAGCTCAGCAGCGTGAACAGCGGTGTCTCCTGGGCAGCGGGTGGATGGATAGGAAAGACCTGAGCTCGATTTGCTTGGGCTCTTTCTTCCTGGTTATCGTCCCCTTCTGCTCTTAAATTATTTCCTTTTTTTCAAGTGGGAAGGAGAAAAGATTTCTCAAAGTCACTGGCAGAAGAGCGCGTGCTGTTGGGGTGCCGGTCCCTGAGACCGAGTGGAAACAGCTGGGGGCTTCTGCTGTGTCTCCGGAGCCGCTGAGCAGCTGAAGGACGTTTGCTTTATGCACTATTGTTTCCTTAAAGAAAAGTGCCATGAATTTTTAAAATGATAACTGTTAGGAAAACAGGCAACTCAATTGCTTAATTTTAAATAATTGCTTAACTAGGGGCAGAGTCCCAGGAGACAGCTGATGGAAATAGCTCGTGCTTTTTTTAGCTGCCCGTATTTTAACTTTATACAGAGAAAAATGAAATGCATGTAATCAAAGTATGTGCAAGTATGTATAGACTTAGAAAGCCTAACTTGCTAGGCAGGTAAAGACTTCTTTCAAGCAGTGTATAAAAATTCAAATATAGGGGCTGGGGATATAGCTCAGCAGCATAAGCGCCTGCCTGGCAGTATGAGGTCATGAGTTTGATCCCCAGTACTGACCCCCCAATTCAAATATAATAATAATTTATACACACGGGCAGTTACAATTACACATTTCAATCTAGCTATAAGGGGACACAGGCTTTCTCAGAAGAAAAAGCAATAGTGAATACAGCTCAACTCACACTTCGTATTTTTGGGCCCAGAATAATTCTTATTAAAGTTGATTTAAATGTCTTGAAATTCTTACTCTAAAGCTAATTTTCTGGGATAAATGATAGATGTGTGCAGATGCTGAAGGTCAGCCGTTGCCTTCCTGTCTCATAATTGAGGAACTGAAAGCCCTGCGAGAGACGAGGTGGCTCTCACATCTTTCCACTGTTATTTTGTCCCATAGCCTCTATAAGCTGTCTCACTTGTTTTCACGAGTTTTCAAAACAACAAATAATAAAGTTTTTTTAATGTGAGAAATTGTCAGGTGGGCATGGAGGTACACTCCTGCAAGCACTTGGGAGACTGAGGCAGGAAGACCACAAATTTAAGGCCAGCCTGGGGTACATTGTAAACTCAAGACTGGCCTGGACTGTATGGGGAGACTCTGTCTCAAAAAAAAAAAAAAAAAGAATGTGTCAGACCTGTGGTCAAAGATGACTGGTTACATTCAAGTTTTCTGTATTCCCAGATTATTCCAAGAAAAGAAAGTTTTATTTATTTTTTTTTGATACAAGTTTGCTGGATATAGCTATATGCTTCAGAAATTAAGAAGAAAATAGAAGTACATACTGAAATCTTATTTAGTCAATTTTAGACAAGTTTATTCAGCTATAATTCACATACCATTAAACACCATCTTGAAGTATATAATTCACTGGTTTTTAGTATATGCACCATTTTGTGCATACCTCATTATGTCTATTTCCAGAATATTTTCATTTTTCCTTCCCATACACCCATTCCCACTGGCAGTCATTTCTCAGTCTTCTTTGCCCCTAGTTCCTGGGGTCACTACTCAACTCTGGCTGTAGGGATTTGCTTATTCTGAACATTTGCTATTAATGGGATCATGCAGTTACCATGCTTTGTGTACGACTTCTTTCGCTTAGAATATTCTCCACATGTGTCCGCATTGTGACATGTATCAGTACTTGGTGCTTTTGGAGGTCATAAAGCATAGTCAACCCTCAGTGTCCTTGGGGCATTAATTCCAAGGTCACTTTTGCTTGGATCCCCAAATCTGGATTCCAAATCTTGATCCAGTTCCATATATAAAATGGCATAGTATTTGTATGCACATATCTAAGTACCTCCTCAAATATACCTTAAAGCGTCTCTAGATTACTTATACTACCTGCTATAATGTACATGGTGTATAAACAGTAGCTATACTAAACAACAGTGTGAGGTTGCAGTCTAGATTCATCATTAGGCATAACGACAAGAAGAAAGTCTGCACATGTTTAGCACAGATGCAATTTTTTCCAAATATTTTTGATCCTCAGTTATTAGAACCAGGCGCATGGCATGTTAATGGTATTTGATTGTACAGATAAACAACATTTTGCTTAGCTATCCTCAGGTTAATGGACATTTCAGTTATTTCTACTTTTTTGCTGTTGTGAATAATACTGCTATAAACACTCATGTACAAGTTTTTAGAACATGCATTTTTAATTCTCTTGTTGATACTTAATAGTGGAATTACTAGATCACACGGTAACTCTATATTAACATTTTAGAAGCAACCAGTTTATTTTCCACAGTGACCATACCCTTTCATATTTCCACCAGAAATGCATGGAGGCCCCCACTTCTCATCTTCTCCAATACTTTATATCTTCTGATAATAAAATAACCATCTTAATGGATTTGAAGATGTAGATCCTTGTGGATTTGATATACATTTCCATAATGACTAATGACATTGAGCCTCCTTACATGTGCTGATTGACCATTTGCATATTTTCTTGTGAGAAATATCTATTCAAGTTCTTTGCCTATGTTTAAAATCAGATTTCCTTATTGATCATCTGTAAAATTTCTTTTGCATCCTGGATACGTGTCCCTCAACCATATAAATATTTTCATGGGTTGCGTGGGCTGTGTTTTCACATTCTTGATGATAAGCTTTGAGATATAAAGGTTTTGAGTTTTGACGAAGTCCAACTTATTGAGTTTCTTATTTTGGCACTTGTTCTTTAAACATTATATCTAAGAATCCAGTTCCTAATCGAAACTCATGAAGATTTGCTCTTTTCTTCTAGGAGTTCTATAGTTTTAATTCTTGCAGGTAGCTCTATTGTCCATTTACAGCGATTTTTATATATGGAAATCAATAGGGGTCCAGATTCCTTCTTTGCATGTAGTTATTTAATTGTCCTGGTGTCATTTGTTGAACAGATTTTTTTTCTCCATTGAGTGTTCTTGCACCTACATTAAAAATCAGCTCAAGGGCTGGGTGGAATAAAAAGAATTAAGATGTGTTTTGTACATGTTCCAATTTCCCACAATGAAAGTTTTTCTTATGTATTGTAAACATGTACTAATAATAATATAAATCAGAGAAAATGGAAAAATAATTAAACATAGCATTAATGACATATTTTTGCACTTCATTTTTTTTTCTAGCCAGCTATATTTCTATCTTATGTCAGTACTGCATTGTCTTGATTTCTGAAGCTGTGTGGTAAGTTTTCAAATCAGGAAGCATGAGTCCTTGTACTTTAGTTCGAGGTTTTTTTTGTATTTTCTGAGTCCTTCACATTTCCACATGAATGTTAGGATCAAGTTTTCAATTTTTGCAAAATTATATTTTAAAAAGTTAGCTCGGAATTCTCAATATTTACTGAGGAATAGTTAATAATAATAATAACCAGCTTGCCATAATAAGGTAGTGCATGCCTATAATCCCAGCACTGTGGAGGGAGAGCGGCTGAGACAGGAGGATGACCTTGAATTTGAGGCCAGCCTGGACTACTTAGCAAGTCCTGGTCTCAAAAACCTCAAAATATAATAGTAATAATAAATAATAATACCTAGGTACCACAGAGACTAAAAAGATGAACCTCAGTCCTTAATTTTAAAAGACTCAGTAATCCAGGAGTTACACAAAACGTCAGTTGTGCTGTTGCCTCTGGACTTCGTGCCCACTCTTCAGTACGCGTTCAGGTGCGGTGCAGTTCTTTGAAGCATCCAGCTTCCAGCAGCACAGGGCAAGCCCGGGGTGGGGGGGGGGGTTGTGGGCGGCTGTTTCCTGCTGCTGCTGCTGCTGCTGCTGCTGCACAGGGAGCTGGAGAAGCGGGCGTGAGGTCAGCCACACTCCAGAGTGGCTGCACTCAGACACGAATCTCCTTCGAGTGCCGGGCCTCCCAGTCCCCTGGGCCTGGCATCCGTGCCCTGGTAGCCAGGAGCCCCTGTACCCTGCAGGGATGCTCCCCGGCCTCCAGACTCCAGAGCAACCTTGAGCAAGCAAATCAGTGAAGCTTCTTGTTTCTCCTCCGGGCTGAACCACACCTGCTCCATTGAGATGCGAACCCCAACTGGGGAGGGAGCCCCCCTCAGCTTTGCTCTTCCTCAGCTACTCTCCCTCAGCCGTAGTTTTCCTATGCTTGGTTCTGTATATTTGTCCAAATTTTAAAAGTCTTTATTATACTTCTTTCAACCCACTGCAATTAGACCCACACTAATACAATGAATAGCAGTTATGAGTGAGAATATAGTAAGTAGTCTCTCTCTCTGTCTCTCTGTCTCTCTGTCTCTCTGTTTCTCTCTCTCTCCCTCTCTCTATCTCTCTCTCTCTCTCCCCTGCAGTATTGGGGGTTGAACTCAGAGCCTTCACATTGAGCTGCATTCCCAGTCTTTTTTTTTGTTTTGAGACAGAGTCATGTTAAGCCACTAAGTTGTCCACCTTGGGCTCAAACTTGTGATCCTCCTGTCTCAGCCTCCCACAGCACTGAGATTATAGGCACAAGCCACCATGCCAGATGAGGAAGTAGTACTTTTAAGAGTTGAAAGTGAGATGAGGGTTTGGAGCCTGAGATCCATGGATAGGATCAGAAAAGACTTAACAATGAGTGTACTTTGGCACAACCCCGGAGGTAGACAAGGGTTACCTTTAAACTTGGCACTGGGGAGTTTATATTTCTAAGACAATTGCTTCCGATTGGACTTCAAGAGCAAAGATATTTGCAAATGGAGCTGTACTATTTTTCCAAACCACTGCCATTTCCTCCTAACTGAAAAGTCACTTGAGTTTTGCTGCTGATCCCTGGGGGCTGCCAAGGAAGGCAGTAGAGACAGCCACAGAAACACCCGGCCTGAGCAGACTCCTGATCCCAAGCGAGATTTTTAAATCGCATCATCTCCTTGGAATTTCTTAACCAAATGTTTGAAAGAAAGGCTTTGATGGTTCGAAAGGAATGCCCACAGCCCATGTACCAATTAATTTCCTCTCCAAATGTTCCCCATTGCGAGGTGGGTGTGGCTCTGTCTTGGAAGGGTTCTTGTCCTTTGAAGCTTCCGGCACCGTTCAATCTCCTGTGCGAATGCTCAACGCACGTTACTTTGCATTTCCCTTTTTGCTTGCAGAAGCCTCATAATTTCCCCAAACCTCTTCACAAATACCAGGTAAACAGTTGTGATTGTCCGGCTTTTCAGGACATCACCTCTGCTTTTCAGAGCAGAATCAGTGTGATTGGGAGCTGATTAGAAAAGCGAATTTTTGGTTCCCTTCTCGGACTCCTGTCCACAATCTCTGTAATGTGAGGTCTGAACGTGTGTGTGTTTGCTTGCTTTCCTGCTGACCCTTGTGCACCCTAGTGTGTGCGAAACACTAATTACAATTTTACCCATTACATTTCACTTTAGACACACTCTAGATTTTAAAAAGGATCTGAGATCTTAAAAGGCATCTGATCCATTCCAAATAGGAAGGTGTGTCTCCAACATCCCTTATAGATTGGCCCTCATGCTGCTTGATGCTTTTAATAGATGGGATTTCACCACCTCACAAGTCAACTGGCTACAACCAGGAACAATTCTAATTACTGGAAATGTTATTTATTATGCCCTTAATCCAGGTGGACCTAATTGCTCCCTTTACTCATTGTTTGCGGTCCTGCTCATAAAAAACATGAAATAAATCCTGTTTCAGCTGGGTGTGGTGGTGCACACCTGTGATCCTAGCACCAGGGTGGCTGAGGCAGGAGGATCACGGTGAGTTGAGGCCAGCCTGGGCTACACAGTGAGTTCAAGGGCAGCCTGAACTACACAGCAAAAACCTGTTTTAAAAACCAAAATCAACAAATCAGTCAATCTGGTTTCTTGAATAAAGTTCAGATAGCTGTCTGTTATCTTCTGAGAATTCGTGTTTTCAAGAGTTGACATTCTAACTTTGTCTACTTTCCCCTTTGATGCTGGGTTTTTGGATTCATGACTCTTAGACTGGATTTCCGCACCAATATTCTGCTTAAACCGCCGCCCCCAGGTGCAGCTATAAAGCACTCTGGGTGGTCCAGTGAAGGCTGTCATGCAAAGTGACCGAGTCTCTTGGACGCTAGAAGGTGAATTCCAAGCCTGATCTGCCACTGTGCGCTTGGCTTGGGCCGGGCCCGTAGTTTGCCGGGCGTTAAAGCTGGGGTCACCGCTGCATGTGGCACTGAAAGCTGAGGAAACGCTCATATTGTTGGGACAGGTGTAGCCAATGGCGCTTCCGAAAAGCAACGAAACAGGTATGTGTGGAGGGGACGCAGAGGATGTGTGATGGTCGCTGCGGCCCCTCTCTGGACAGGTGTGGCACACCGCAGAGCTCCGGGCTTGGCTGTCACTGGCGGCGGCAGCGTTCCAAGGGTGTCAAGGTCACAGTGAGGACCGGGAGTTCAAAACTGGGGCACCTGGGCCTGCGCGCAGGGGCTGCTGGGGAGGAGAAGAGCCGGTCGCCGGCGGCTATGTCCTCCCAGCCCAGGCAGGAAGCGAGCTGGCCGAAGCTCAGGACCACGACGTGCTGGCAGTCACATGACATGCAGCGGTTGACACAGCAGCAGACAAACGGAAGTAGGGCTGAACCCAGGAGGACGCTTGGGTGCAGCAGAAAGTGGGACTTAAACTGGTTCAGGGAAAGGGGTGCGCTCCCTGCTGGGCTGCAAAGAGAGAAGGGGAACTGCTGGCCAGAGCGGGGTCTCTCTGGGCTCCTCGGCTCCCCGCATGGGGGTACCCAGCCTGCCTTTCCCGGGGTCACCGGTGGCTCCCACCCTCTGCTGGGAAGGAGAGCACTTGGGTTCCCTCAGCTTCGCCGGGGCCCAGCACTGTGGGAGACGTGGGGAGATCGTGTGTGTCCCTCGCGTCCCTGGCTGCTGGAGGCAGAGTGACCGCTGCCCAGAGCAGGAAGCGGCCAGGCGGCAAGGGTCCCAGGAGCCCAGCCGTGGGTTCGCTCCTGGAGGAGGCGGGAAGGCCCGAGCCAGCAGGCCGCGTGCAGGGAAGTCCCGGCTGCCTGGGGACAGTGATGCTGTGGCCTGGCGCAGCCACCCATCTCCTGCTTCAGAGGGTAGCGCTGTGTTTGCGTCCATCCGCTGCAGGGCTTCTTTTTAAATGTATTTTAATAATCTGTTGACTTGGATTAAGAAAAACAAAACAAAACAAAACAAAACAAAACAAAACTCACCTTTCTGCGACTCTTATATGAAGGAGCAGTGATTTCTTTCTTGCTAATTTGCATTCAGATTATGTAAAGGGGACTTATAACTCAATAATCAGAAGACAAGCTGGCCAACTAAAAATGTGCAGAAGGGTTAAACAGGCACTTCTCGAAGAAGATGCACAACCAGGTGATAAGCTCATGGTGGAACGTCCGGTCTCTGCAGCCCTCAGTCACAACGCGCTGTTACTTGGCCTTAACGAAAAAGACTGACCTTAGGACGCCTTCGTTAAGACGCGTGGAAACGGGAAACCTCGTCCACTGCTGTGGGAATGCAAAGTGTCACAACAGCTTTGGAAAACAATTCGGCAGTTCTTCGGAAAATTAAATACAGAGTTATCACGGGGCCGGCAACGCCACTCCTCAGAGCATACCCAAGAGCCCGGGCATGTGCGTCCGCACAGACGTTTGTACGTGAATGTTCACAGCAGCATAACTTATAATACCCGAAAAGGGTCTTTTCGGTACCAGGAATCGAACTCAGGACCTCGCACTTGCCAGGTAGCCGCTGTGCTGCTGAGCTACATCCCCAGCCCACCGCCGAAAAGCATAAACGACCCAACGTCCAGGACTGCTGAGCGGGTAAACAAAGCGTGGTGAGTAATTTCGACAGTAAAAGGTCGTGCTTTGCCCGTGCTGAATTAAAGTACCCCCCCTGCAGTCTCCCTTGGGCCGGAGACCAAGCCTTGGAAGGCGTGGGCTGCGCGACCCCGAGGACTCCGCGTCCCCTCCACCTGGCCCCCCAGCTGCCGCGCCTCCCCCCGCGGCCGGAGCAGGAGGAAGCCGGGCCGCAGGACGCGCTGTGGAAATGGCCTGCTGACTAGTAGGCGTGCGAATTTCAAAACCCGTTCCTCAGATGTTTATATTTCTCCAAGGAGTCCCCTCTGCCTCCCCAAAACTCTACAGAAGCAGCTTCCCCCCCGAAAGCTTGTGTGGAGATGCCTGCGCATGTGCTTTGCTGTGGGCATTGGGGGCGCGATGCAACGTCCAGACGCCCGCTCCCTGTGTGGACCCCTGGCCCGCGGGAGGTCACGGCTGCAAACGGCCCCTAAATTGAAGCAGAGTCAAACGTGGTCACGGAGACGCGGGCTTTCCGAAAAATTCCTGGAAATCTGAGGAAGAGAACAGGTTAAAATGAAAGCATCAAGACATTCTGCTTGATGAATGGATAAAGAAAATGTGGTATTTATACACAATGGAGTACTACTTGGTCATAAAGAAGGATAGGCCTGAGGTGTTTGTAAGTAAATGGCTCCAGACCATGATGTTAAGTGAAGGAACATGGTAAGGCATAGATTGGGTTTTTTGTTTTCTTGAGCCTCGGTCTCACTCCAGAGTTCAGGCTGGCCTTGAACTCACTATATAGCCCAGACTGGCCTCAAATTTGCAGCAATCCTCCTGCCTCAGCCTCCACACCTGCAGCAAGGTATATATACTTGGAAAGGCTCAGACATATTTCTTCCTTTGGCCATGTTAATACCATAAACCTAACACAGAAAACTTTTAGAAGAGGGAATTATTGTATGTGTGTATGTGTAAAGCCTCCCTATGCTAACATTATCTTTGGTCTTCTAAGAAGATTAGGCGACTTGGGCCAACTCCAAGCTGTGCCCCTGGGATGGCGCTGGTCCGAGTGCACACTGACCTCGCCTTGTCCCCGGGACCTGCTCTGCAGACCCTGCTTGGCCAGCTCATGCCCCGTCCTTCTGGGTTTCTAAGTACCAGCTCCTGCTGCTGCTTGTCAGCTGGGCCTGGTTTCTCCGTCTCAGTGGTCAGCTTGCGGGGCTGCAGTTGCTGGGCCTGGTGCGGAATCGGGCGGTCAGCGGGTTGGCGCAGCAGCTACCGCTCTGGAGCGGAGCCGAGCGGGCAGAGCGCAGTGAAGCCCCAGCCCCAGCCCTCCTGGCGCAGCCTGTGCCTCATCTTCCGCCCTTGACCTTGGTGGCTGTGCTGGGACCCTGAACATGTGGACCTTCTGGAGGTCCTGACTTTGTACTGGGCCTGGCCAGCTGCCCTGGGAACTCGCGAGTCCTGGTTCCGAATCACAGAGAAGAAACCGGTTAGCTTTCCTGGTATCTGTCAGTGCTGTGGAGCTCTCATCACCGATTCAGTTATTTCTGCCCCATCTTCTGCTCCACCAACTCTGTATTTCTCATTTGCTGCTGTCCATTCTTTGTTTTCCTTATGCTTTATCTCCTTTTAATTTTTACCTTTTTTCTTCACAGTTTGGGACCTGAGGAAAAAAGAAGACATAGAGATATGTCAAATGCTGGGTGTGGCACATGCCTCTAAACCCAGCACTCAGGAGGCCGAGGCAGGAGGATTCCTGCTGAATGGAGGCCAGCCTGGCATCCATAGTGAGTCTCTGTCTCAAAAAACAAACAAAAAAGAAACAAAGACAAATGTTGAATTAATTGTGCTAACTGGAGGTCTATGCCTTTCTCCTCTCCATCCTTATATCTCCATGACATTCATTTGACTTTCCCTAAATAATCAATCAGAAAGTTTGAATAATATATTCCGGTTCAAGTAGAAGGAGGCAGTCAGGGCAGTGGCTCTCAGGCCTGCTGTGCGGGCCCAGGTGTGTGTGAGTGGTGAGTGTGAGAGTCTCACCCGACCTCGGGCGCCCCCCTGGGGGCCTGGCAGTGCTCTGGGCCTCGGCCTGGGCTCTTACCCACAGCTGTGTTCAGCTTGTGATGATTGTATTTTTTTTTTTTTTGGTACCAGGAATCGAACTCATGACCTCACACTTGCCAGGCAAGCACTTGTGCTGCTGAGCTACATCCCTGACCCCGATGATTCTAAATTTTGGACATTTCTTATCTCAAGGTAAGGTAAAACTAGGAAACATCAGGGCTTGGAAATAGAAAGAGACAACATGGAGTGCATAACATTCAAGAGATGCCTTGGGGAAACACAGTCCGCAACCGGTACAGCAAACAAAACCAAACGGAACCACACCGCACACACATGCACATGCACACGCACACAAGCACACACACGTGCACATACGCACACACGCACACACATGCACACGGCCCAGGAGTGTGACTTGCACGGGGGAGGTTGCACACGGAACAAGTTTAATCACGCAGGTGGAGTGTGGGAAAGGAAAATAGATAAAAAGCATGCTGTGAGTTGTTAGTAGATATCAGGGCTGGTCCCTGAAAGGGAGGACAGAAGTCCGGAGCAAAGACACTGGCAGGCTTTCTGAGAAGAAACGTATGATTTGGCCTTAAATCATCCCCAGTATTCTCACACCCGTATAAAACCATGGTAGTTAAACCAGTGTGGGTGCTGCACAGGCCCGACTGATGGTCAGAGCACTGTAGTTCATGAAATAACGAGAAGAGGCCACGCGCTGGCGAGATGCATTCGGTAGAGGGACTGCTGGGTGTGCCTTGCAGGGTGTGGTGGGTGACTGGGTGTGACAGGAAGACAGCACCTCAGAGAGGAGGGAGAGAAATTACTGTGCTTACATAGGTATAATATTTTATTTTTAAACCATTTAATTTCTCTATTGAATGTATGAAAATATTTGTATGACATGAGGCTACTGGCCATGTCCATTTGGACGGCAAACAGCTCACCACTGACAGCTATTATCACTGACACGTTTTATGCAGGCCCGATAAGCATGCAGAAGAGCAATCACACTTTAATAGTAAAAGTTACTAAATCCTCGCAAACTGGACATTCCCTGAGACCCAGGTCAAGACGCAGAAAACCCCGGTGTTCCCAAGTGATTCTCATGCTTGGAGACCACTCAGCAAACTTGCCACTGTCCCCGCCAAGGGAGCCGCCTTCCTGGGTGCTACGCGTGGTCTAGTCATGGGTTGGCTGCACTGGCTTTCATGTTGTATATTAATGGAATCATTCCTTACCCACTGCTTTCCTGCCTGGCTTCTTTCATCGTTTATGGGATTCATGCACATCATAGGTATAGCAGTTGACCATCTCCCTGCCCCCCGCCCTGTGTTTCACATTGTGGATGTATTATCCCAGTTTTATATTTCTTTATTTATTTTTGAAGAGCACGCTGAATGTGATGGGTTGGTTGAGCAGACGCTGGAGGGCCAGGGCGAGTCCCAAATCGCTGGATCCAGGCAGATTGAGGACCTCGAAACAGGCTGTGCGAGGGCCCGCATGGCCTGGTGCAGGTGGGCAGCTGCTCCTGAGACCTGGGCAGTCAATGGGCAGTGCCGTGTGAGGGGCACTGGTATGGAGCTAACAGGAGCAGGAAAGGGCAGCAAGGACACCACCGTGCTCTCCCCTGGGGTCTCCAGCTTCCTCGGCCTCCTGACCAAGACCTGACCCATGGTCACCAGTGCGGTGGCCTCAGCACTAGCAGCAGAGAACAGGTGGGCGGTTTGCAGCTGAGACTAAGTAGCTGGAGAACCGGTGCTGGTGGTTTCCGGGTCTCAGTCATGTCCAGCAGTGCTGCAGTGACTGTTCCGGTTCATGCCTTTTGATGGACATAGGGTGGTGTTGCCGTTGGGTTTGCCCCCAGGAGTAGACCTGCTGGGTCGCACTGCTCCTGTGCCAGGGCCCGGTGTCTCTGGGCCGTGTGTGCAGTTAAGGCGCACGGCCAGGGGTCAGGCGGCCCGGCCTGCGAGGAGGCGGCTCGATGCCTTTGGGTTTGTGTCTCCCTGGTAAAGAACGCAGTCCAGCAAGTTTTAAAGAACATATAGGCCCTCTTGATGTCTCCTGTACATTTCCCATTGGGCTTGGTTTTGTTTCTTACTGCTTTGTAGGGGTGTTAGCTCTTTGTCAGATGCCTGCATTGTCAGTGCCTTATTCAGTGGGCTGACGCTTCACTTCCTCACCAGTGTCTTTTGATGGAAAAGCAGTCACTGAGATTGTACAAAATGCTAAAAATTCCCTTTGTAGTTTTTACTTTTTGAGCCCCATTTAAAGAGATTTTGCTACTTTAAGCTTACGTAGATATTCTTCCATGTTTTTCCCTGAACACCCCCCCCACCTTTCACATGAAAACTGGAAATCTTTTGGAAATTTACTTAGTACATGGCATGAAATAATGACCTAGATGTGTTTTACAAACTCAGAAACACACCAGCTCAGCACTGTTTATTGACAAGGGCGACCTTTGCTGGCCGTCTCGCGGGGACCTGCTGTGTGTATGTGGGTTTCTGGGCTCTGTCCTTGGTCACCGTGTTAATTCTCTACAGCTGCCTTTGCAAATGACACAACACCGGTGGCCTAAAGCAGCATTTGTCAGGGCGGAGACGCAGCTCAGAGTGGAGGGGTTGCCATGCACCAGTGAGGCTCTTGGTTCAGACTCCAGTACTGAAAAAAAGTGCAAGTGAACAAGCCAGAGGAAACGAGTTGAGTGGGCCTGCCTTTCCCGTCTGGTTTGGGGGCTCAGGCATGGTCTCCTGGGCGAATCCGCTCCGGGGCCTTGGGGTGCAGTGAGACCTGGCTTCCTCCTGGGCAGTACCCCGGGCCCTGGGCTCCTGCCTGCTCCTCCTCTCCTGGCCCTGACGCCTTTCTTTGGCACTGAGGAGCTTGGGCTGGACACCTCGGGATAAGCCAGGGTGACGCCCCTGTGTCTGGGTCTGCTGATCAGAAACCCGGTGAGCCCAGCCCCACTCAGATCAGCCGGGATTCCCTGAGGGCCACCAGAAATCCAGGAATGAGGCCGTGCTCTGGAGATCTGCTTCCACAGTGGCCCCCACCTGCACTGCTAGGTCCTGGCTTGGTGACCAGGGCTTCATGGTGGGCCCTGCTGCCCGGCAGGCCAAGCTGTCCACTGTGTTGTTAAAGATTGTAATTGGAGTAAGAGGTAAAATAGGAGAGAAGCAACACTCGGAAGTGTAGTAGTGAGTACGATGAAAAACGTCAGAAAGGTAACGTCAGATTGCCCTCTAAAACTCTGCAGCCGCTGGGCAGCACATCGAGAAGGCCTGGAACCCCAGCACTCAGGAGGCTGAGGTGGGAGGGGCCCTGCCAGCTACGTCGTGAGTTCAAGGCCAGCCTGGACTGCACAGAGAGCCTGGCTCAAGACACGAAAAGAAAAAAGAAAAGAAAAGAAAAGAGTAATCAACTCCCCATGGTGAATATCACCACGTCCTGCAAATGTGTACTAATAAAGGTAAGAATTTAAAAAAATTTGCCAACAATTTACTGTTGCATTAATAGTGTGTGATGAAGGCCTGTTTCCCTCTACTGAACTCTGGGTTTTAACAAACACTAAACTGATGAGTTGAGCATGTGCTTTTGTCACTTTAGTTTCCATTTTTAAAATTAAGAACGAAATTAAGCATTTTTTATATCTGTAGCTTATATTTGTTTTTGTAAGTGTCCTATTCATGTCCTGTTGCCAATTGTTTTATTTTTCTTTCTTTTTTTATGTAAGGTTTTTCTTTGATTTAAAAGATCATCCACAAGCCGGGTGTGGCGGCACACACCTGTAATCCTAGCACTCGGGAGGTTGAGGCGGGAGGATCTTTGAGAGTTTGAGACCAGCCTGGGCTACAAAGTGAGCTCAAGGCCAGCCTGAACGGCATAGCGAGACTCTATCTCAAAAAGACAAAAAATAAATAAGTAAATAAATAAAGGATCATCCACAAACCACGGGTCCACAGACCTGCTTTCCACACAGAGGCTGTAGTGCTGGTCGGGGTTCCCCTTGGTGCTTGTTCCTCCTGCGCTAGGTCTGCTGAGTGCGGGTCTTCCTCTGGGCAGGCGGTGCCATCACTCAGTCACTCAGAGGTCGGAAGCCGAGGAGGTGACAGCCCAGCCAGTCACCTGGACCCCACCCAGGGCCCCGGGAGCCAGGGACCCTTGGGCAGGGGGTAGGGGGTGGGGTGGGGGCTCTGCTTCGGTCCTGGCCTCAGGTCCAGACCAGGCCTCCCCTTCCTGGGCCCAGCACGTGCCGGCACTAAAGGATTTCAGTTTTTGCCATCCAGAAGACATAGAAGCTTTCGAGTTTAAACTGGCTTGTGTCTTGAGTCACACTTACAAAGGCTTTTCCAGAGCCCAGATTAGAACAGAATCCGAGCCAGCCAAACCGGTGCCCATCTGCAGTCCCAGCTACTTGGGAGGCTGAGACAGGGGTATGCGAAATCCAAGGCCAGCTGGGTAATTCGGCATGAACTTGTTTCCGAGTCATGGGCTCAGCATGTGGCTCAGTGTGTCCTAGGTTCGAATCTCAGTAATGAAAATAAACAAACCAACATCAGAAGCCCTGCAATTTTTTCTCACTATCTTATGGTTTCTGTCTTGCTTTGTTTAAATCTCTACTTCTAAACTTAAATTATTTTGGGATGAAGAGCAAAGCCAGTTTTTGAGGAATCTTATGAAGGTGTAAAAGCTTCTTCACTGTTTGTAGCAATTTCCTCTGTCCCCCACCCTCATCCTTCTCTCTAGTTTTCCGGTGTTGGTTTTGGTTTTTGAGACAGGGTCTCACTATGTAGTCCAGGCTGGTCTCAAATTCACAGTCCTCCTGCCTCAGCCTCCTGAATGATGGGATTACAGGTGTGCGCCGTAAGAGTAAAGAACGTGTAAGTTGCAAAGTGCTCCTGATTCCAGCACGAAGAGGTGAGTCTTTCTCTGTCTGCTGCTTTGGTAACTCGGGGGCCTGCTGCAGCTCCCTGTGAACTTGGGCAGAACTGGTTTAGTTGCAGCACATGAGATGCTCGGAATTCGCAGCCGGTGGACCAGGTCTCTTCCCTGCAGCACTGTGCAGGAGCTGGCAGGAAGCTGCAGGGCTCTGAAATACAATCCCCTAGTCCATTGGGCCAGGCAGGGGAAGTTCCTCTCAGCCTGTCAGTATTTATTCAGGAGCGAGAGCTTTATTCCAGACGCGCTACTAAAAGGAACCCTGCTTCAGAGGCGGACCTGTGGACAGCTTTGTGTGTGTCTTCTCTGAGCTTGCTCGCTTCCATAGTGACGCCAAGAACGAAGTGATTTCAGCAGCTTCCGTGAAGCTTGTGCCTTGTGAAATGCTCTCGCGGACGTCTGTGAGGATGCTGCAAAGACGCAGCTCATCTGAAGGGAAGGTAGGATGCAGGGAGTAACAGCCGCTCTTTTCTTTCTCTGTTTTTTTTTAGTTTTTTTTTATTTTTTGGTACCGGTGATCAAACTCATGACCTTGTGCTTGCCAGGCAGGCACTTAAGCCGCTGAGCTAAATCCCCGGCCTGCTCTTTTATTTTGCTGAATGCTGTCAATCTTTCTCCCTACTTCTCTCCCAAAAGCCTTACCTAAATACACGATTATCAAAGTTTCTATTAGGCATCTCTTTTGTACTTCACTTATTACACACTTCATGAGAGAATACGAAGTCTTGGGAACCTCAAATGCAAAAAAAATGAAACTGAAAGATCTAATATATTTTCCGATTCAGTTGGCTCACTCCGATGTTCTTGAATGACCCTTCAAAGCTCTTCCCCATAAGGTTGTCAGTGGACTGACCGGCGAGTTTTTGGTGATAGGAAATTGATTTCTTGTTTTGCCACAAGCTGGCTCATCTTTGGGGGGGCAGTCGTGGGGTGGATGGACCTGGAGCCATGTCACACAGAACGTTTGCAAGCGCCTGGTGTCACCTAGCCAGGCCTGGGGCAGCACAGAGCCCGTCCCCTGGCCCTTGGGCCTTTGGCTTAGATGCTGTATTATTTTTCTAAATTTGGTAACAAATTACTTCAAACTTAGTGATTCAGATAATAGGCATTTATTGTTTCATAGTTCTAGGGGCTGGAAATCTAAAAGCATTTTATTGGCAGGGTTGGTTCTTTTTTAAAACAATTGCAGTCCATCATGGGAGTATCTGATGGCTCTGTGCACTGTGAGGAGTTGGTCCATGTGCGTCACACGCTGATACTGTTTACTTCCCCTGCCTTCCCTCGCTCTTCCCTCCATCTCTTGGTCCCTTTCGCATTTATTAAAGCTCTATCTCCCTTTTCTTGCTATCTTTTATTTTGCTCTGTGTTTTATTAATACTTTGGATTTCTCAGACAGGAGAAGCCGCATGACATTTAAGCTCCTGTATCTGATTTACTTCACTTGACTTCGTGGTCTCGAGGTGCATGCATTTCCTACAAATGACTCAAGTTTAATCCTTTATTGAGAGCAGTGCTCCGTGGTGTGTGGAGACCTCCTTTCTTTATCTGTTCATCTGCTGATGGACACAGGCTCCTTCCAGATCCAGCTGTTAGGAAGTGTGCAGCTGTAATCATGGTGGGCGTGGGTCTTGGTAATGTGGTGCCTTTGACTCTCTGGGGAAGACTCCTGGAGGGGAATAGCTCTGCTCAGTGGAATTCCTAGGTTTCCTTGGAGAGCTGTGAGCTAAGGATTTCACTCTCTGGCTGGTAGACAATTCTCTTTACGTTCAACGCCTTTCTGTCTCCGTATTTCCTGTGTGTGCGCGTTTCTCTAGATTTTCCCTTTTC
>RJWT010009033.1:0-25566 GCA_004365215.1 Cuniculus paca
AAAAAAATAGAAATGTTATAACTTGATGTATTTTGTTACTGTAAATGAATATCTTTTTAAAATTCCGAACATCTCAAAATGACAGCAGAAATTTTGAGATGAGTGAAGTGAAGCCCAATTCTTAAAAAATAATAACCCAGTTTTGCTGTTAGGTAATGTTATCAATCTGCATGAGACAAGGTGTGCAGTCAGTTTCCTGTAAGTGATGCATTCCTGTCATGCTTAAGGGAAATGTATACATAGAACTGTGCTATACAAAACGTTCCTGAAATCCACATAGAATCTGTAGATACTCAGAAGAGCAAAAGCATTCCTGGGAAACAAGAGCAAAGCAGGAGGCATCACAATATCTGATTTCAAGTTATACTTTAAGACTATAGTGATAAAAACAGCATGATACTGGTGAAAAAACATACAAAAGCAATGGAATGGCACACAGGATCAATGGAACAGAACAAACCCCAGGAATATTCAGATAGCTAATCTTTCACAAAGTGACCAAATACCTATGTTGGAGGAAAGACAGTCCTTCTAGCAAATGTTGCTATCCTTATGCTAAAGCTGGACCCATGTGTCTCATTATGTAAAAAAATAAAATCAAAGTGGGTCAAAGATCAAACATTGAAACCTAAACATTTAAACTATTGGAAGATAAAAAAGGTATAAATCTTAAAGCCATTAGGGTAGGCAAGGACTTTCTGAGATCTGGAACTACACAAAAAATAACAGCAAGAATCAACAACTGGGATTACAATTGAATAAAAGGCTTCTGCATATAAAAGAAAACAATCAACAGAATAAAGAGAAAACCCACAACGTCAGAAAAAGCTTTGCTAGAGGTTCCACAGACAAAGGAATAATATCTACAATATATAAAGAACTCCAAAGTAGACCTCCCAAATGAAATACCCAGTCAAAAATATGCAAGTGAAATGACAGCCACTTCTCAGAAGTACAAATGACCAATAAACATATGAAAAAATGTACAAGATCTCTGGCCATTAAATGAAAATTAGAACAATATTAAGATTTTATCCTATACCAGCCAGAGTGGGAATCATCAAGAAATCAAGTAATAACAATGAAGAAAAAGAAACACTTCTACATTATTGGTGGGAATATAAACTAGTACCACCATTAAGAAAATCAGTATGGAGACTTCTCAAGAAACTAAAAACAGAAATTTCAGTTGATGCAGTTATTCATTCTAAGTATATTTCCCAAAGGACTGAAGACATCATATTTCAGAGATACATGCTTATCAATGTTTAAAGCAACACAATTGATAATAGCTTTATCTTGGAAGCAGCATTTATATTTACCAACAAATGAATTAATAAAAATTATGTGGTATCTATATATAATAGAATACTACTCAGTTATAGAGATAAACTAGAGACATTTGTTGCAAATGGATACAGCTTAAAAACATAAAACTTCAGTGAAATAAATCAGATGCGCAAACTTAAATATCATATGATTTCTCTCCTTTCAGTAATCCAAAGTACAAATAAAGAGCAAAATAAAATCTTGATGAAAGGAAATAGGGAGATAGAGTATTTGCAAATAGGAAGGGGACCAAGAGTCTTGAGAGTTGGGGGTGCTAGAGTCAAAGAAAGAGCATAAACAGATTTAAGATGTTCCATGTATATGAACCAACTACCCACAATGAATACAATCTCTATATGTCATAAACATATAATAAAGTAATAATAAACTAACAATGATAATAACATTTGTGATGAAAATGAGGAAAACGGACCTAGAGATGGAGTGGGGATGGTGAGTGGGAAGGGAAATGGCAACAAAAATCTTCAAGATGTGTTCAATACATGCATCTACTTCCTAAGATGAATATAAACATCATGTACTCCCAAGATGTACTAATAAAAAATAATTGAATCCTAAAAAAAAAGGATATATTGAGCAATATAAATAATAAACAATAACAGTATAAGCAAGCATAAAAAGCTACAGGTATAAAACTCAAAAAGTCATCTAGTTGATAGTCTTAAAAATTCCAATTTCAAGATTGAAAAATTGAAGCATAAAGATATCATAGAAATAATTAGTAACAGAGATGGAATCAAGCAGTCAACATACATAGAATTATTTTAAAATATACTTCACAAAATATTGTGATTTATCAAGCAAAGATTAGTTGTCAGAATCTTGGACTATTTGAAAATTAAAAATAGGAGCAGTTGACTTATGAAAATATTTATTTAAATATAAATGTTGCATACACATATGGAATATTATGCAGAAGCTGTGCCAAAAGAAAGACTATAAACCTTCCAGAGAAGTTCCTTCAGTGACCTTGTAAGAACCATTAAACTCCCTGAGATGTTCTTATATAAATATGAAACAATGCAAACTTAGCTTTTAAGAAGTAAAATTCTATATTAAATTATCATTTAAATTTCTTTGTAACTATAGACAGAATTTTATGGAAGAGTAGTGGAAATCCAGTTTAACACTGGGAAATTTCAGGACAACAAAGAATTTCTGTCATTGCTAGATTATAGAAAACAATGTTTTATTATAAATGCTTTAAAATCTATATTGTCTAATTGCCTTAGATTTCTATTTTATCTTGTGTTTGGTAAACCTAGCTAAATTATAGAGCCCTTCAAGACACTTGTCTTGCAAAGAAAATGTGATTACTTTGGACAAATATTCAACATTGACCATTTTGCATTCAAAATATCAATTCATATATATATATATATATATATATATATATATATATATAATTTGTTTGTTTGTTTGTTTTGTTACCAAGAATCGACTTCAGGACCTTGAGCTTGCCATGCAGGAGTTATGCCACAGAGCTGTATCTCTGGTCCTCAATCACATTTTTTGAAGTTTTTCTTAATGTTGTTACTAATCATGGGGCATATATTAACTCCATATTTTTTTGCACAATAGCCATAGGTCCAAAACTAGAAGAAAAAATATGAAAGGATATAAACATAACAAAAGATTAATACTAAAATATAGCTAATGATTGCATACAACAGCTAGGTTACTGGAAGTTCACACTATCAAAAATTATAATTATATAAAAATATTAAAATTAATAAGGTAAAATAAGTATAATTGGCTACTAATAAAGTCTAGATTTTTAGAGGTTTAAGTAATCTCAAGTGTTAAAAGTTAGAGTTGAAGACAGAAATATGAATGTGAAAAATAATAAAGAATAAGGAAAAATGAATATAATACAAAACAGTAAATCAACAGACAGATGCACAGAATAAAAGGTATGGAGTGCAAAACTTGTCAAACTGAGTTAAGACATTTGCAAGAATGTCAATTAAGAAATAAATAGTTCACTTTGGATATAGTGATGCTCAATCTAAGGAAATTCTTGTTAATGTCTTCTGTGGTTCTAAGAACTCTTGGGGTACTGTTTGTTTTTATTCTGTTTTACTGGTATTTGCACAGATACACATGTAGATATAAATATGATCATAATTCATTTTTAATTTTGTCATATACTTGAAAATATTCCTAAATTTACATAAAGCTGAAATGGTAGATACTTTCTCATGTTTTCAATATACAGATATTTGTTGTGGATCATGCTTTCAGTATTTGATGAAAAGGCTCTATCCCATAATATTTAAACCTGGTTGTCATTTAGATCATCTGGCATGAATGTCCTTAGGTCCATCTGTTTGGTTGTCATGATGCCATATTGAGGAAGTGGCAAGTTAGTTTTAAGTAGACATAAATGCCAACCAAAGATTAATTTAGCAGGAGAGTGTGTTGAGCACAAAAAGTGACATCTATAAGAGGAAACTCTTGACTACCCATGCCAAATCAGAGCACTGTGTTTCACTACATGTGAGTGCATCTGTTGCCACTTGTAAGTCTAATACCATAAAAGAGAATGACTTTCACTGAGAAAGCTCTTTGGAAAAAATGGAAGTATAGGAATTGTGTAAGTTTATGGAAGATGGACTTTAACTGTTGCTTAAGTAATTGAATTGGTAAAATAGATTAATCTGAAAAAGTTGTGAAAGGAATTAATGTACAGTGTTTTCCTAGAGCTTAAATCATTCATTGCGAATGTAAAGGAGTATAGAAGACTAAAAAGTAAAGATTAATAGGTAATTATTCATAACATACCAATATTTATGATATGAATTAGCAGTATAATGAATTGATTCCATGCAGAAAAATAAGGATAGAGAAAACAGAATGCTCTAAAGAACACAACTACATGACTCTCACCATCCTTGATTAAAAGAGATCATGTTTGTGAAATTTTCAATTTGAAAATTGATATAAATTGTTTGATGAAAACTAATTAAAGAGAAATGTTAATTGAAATTTCGTACTATGAAATATAAATAAATAGCAGGCATTTAATTTGTTTTGTAAAATACAAGAGTAGGAAATTATTAGAATTATATTAACATCAAAAGCTTGGAATATCAGAGATTTTATGAATATGGCAATATACAGAAAAGTAACCTGTTCAATTCATCATGACAATTTATCTATGGATTTATTTACAAACATATTGAGTACCTAGCATGTGCCAAACTCAGGGATTAAATTGTCTTAGTGGCTAGTATGAAATGCATGTTAATTAAATAATATTTTATTTTATTTGTAGATAACAAGTTAACTTAGACTTTCGGAAATGCAGTAAGATGAAAACCTGTTGTTAAATAACAAAGTATGTTACAAAAGTTACCAAATGGAAAATGATAAACCATTTTGCTTCCTTTGGTTCTGTGAAATTTTATGTTAAAGATTTGTGCTTTACAGTAGTCTTGCCTTAAGAGTATGTTTAATTTTAAATCTAAAAATAGATAACTGGAGAGATCTAGTCATCCTATATCACCATGTTAATATATTAACACCTGTATTTCATGTTACAACTGTCAAGATATGAACATGATTTCAAAGTCTGGACATCAAATTCTCACAAGTATTTTCTGCTTTAGAAGATGGTAATTTGAAAATGTGTGATAAAAGTTGAGGCTTTTTTATACTGTATAAAAGATGCAAACTTCTTTTAGTCACACTAAAGTATAAACTAAGAGCTTTGATTCCAAATTTAAACAAAATCTTAAGTATCTAAAGACATAAACTGCAAAGCTTCACCCCATATCTACTTAAAGTTATGAGTTGTTTCCTCATGTGATAATAATGTGAACAAAATTAAGCCCTTTTTTAACCTATGACAACTCTCATCATCCATGATTAAAAGAGATTGTTTGTCTGAAGTAGAGAGATTACACATAATGGGTCATTTTGAAATCATTGATCATTGGAGAAGTTCCACTTCTTACAAACCTTGTATTGATTCAAGTAGCTTGTTTTCTAATTTTACTTTTGAAATCAATCATCATATTTATTTTATCATATTGAACAATGTGACTGGACTTTCTTATCTACACAATAAGTAACAATCATTTCTGAAATATTGAGGACTAAGCATTTTTAAAAAGTTAAAACTTTTTTTGTTCAGTTTAAACCATTATTGGGATTTCACTCCCCACCAACTATTGAAGATGAAGAAACTGAGGATCGTGTAGGTTATAACATGGTCGAGGTCTTAACAGCCGATAAATGTAGAGTTAAGACTTAAAACTCTACAGTCTGTATGATTAATCATCTACAAGCTGATGATTAATTTAAAGTAGTCATTTATTTTTAGATTTCCTCTGGAACCTAGGACAAACAAAACCAAATTCCCTTTTGATGGATACAGTGTATTATAAAATTCATTGTTAAAATTTCCAATAGTTTTAGCTCACGATGAAGAAAAAAATCTTAAAAATCATGAAAAAAATGTCTCTATACATCACAGCTTGAAAAACTAATGAATTTAAAATTATACCTGCCAATAATATGTCACAAATATCATTTGATATGGAATATTAAGAATACATAATGTAAAACAATATCATTAGGTAGTAAAACTTTCCTCTGTGAAAAGAATTAAGTAACTTGAAATCATTTTCCAAATATTTATTTTCTGTTCCTGTAATTTATAGTCAGAGAAAAAAAGGAACAAAAATATGTTTATAAATTCACAGTACTTGCGACTCTATACAATTTAAAATACCTCATATAAATAACATTTTTAAAAATTAATTTGAAGCTCTAATTTAATTAGTTTTAGGTTCTGAACTTTTTAATACTGCAAAGTCATCAGTTATTATAAATATATGAAGCTAAAATAAGGCCTTACTTTGCAATTATTTATATTTTTATCATACAGAGAAAATATAGACTATTATTAATTTTGAATCTAGTATTTCTCTTTGGCTATTAAAATAGCATTTCATCATGCAAATTACATCTACAATACCATTTTTTTTTTGCAGCACCGGGGATGGAACTCACGACCTAGTGCTTGCCAGGCAGGTGCTTAGGCCGCTGAGCTAGATCCCTGGCCCTGGTGTTTTTGAGACTGGGTCTCACTATGCTGTTCAGGCTGGCCTTGAGCTCACTTTGTAGCCCAGGCTGGTCTCGAACTCACGACGATCCTCCTGTCTCAGCCTCCCGAGTGCTGGGACTACAGGCGTGAGCCACCACGCCCAGCTTACAATACCATTTTTACAGAGGATTACAAAAAGTATATTTTATAATTTAATTGATAATTATACAGGTCAATTTATACTCTACTTGGACATTTATATGAACTGGCAATGAAATATATTAATAAGTTGTGTTAATGTACACTTCAAATGAAATTTAGAATGACTGGAGTTTACTTTTTTAAATTAAAACAAGTGTTTATTTTTATTTATAGAAATGGCAACAGAAAATAATTTTTCTAACTAAATATTTGTCTAAAACTCTCCCAGAAGGAAACACAGAATTTTGTATATAATGAACACCAAATAATTATTAGGTAAAAGTTTGCCAAGAGTCTTGGCATGATTTTTTTTCTACTGTTCTTTTTTTTATTTTGAAGAGAATAAAACAAATACAACATAAAACAGAATATTCAATCAAAACAAAACAAAGAAAAAATAAACCAGCAATGGTTAACATGTTGCCCCTTGCTATCTTCAAAATAACTTCCCATACCATCAAGTGCAATAAAATCAAACAAAAAAGAACAGAATAAAACCAATCAAAACAAAACAATGAAAGCAATACAGGACTTCAAAACAAGGCAGTTGAAATACCACAGTGGCTACATAATGCATCTTGATATCTTCAAAGTAGCTGTTTATATCATCAGACATAATAAAAACAAAATTGAATAGTTGCTCAAAACAAAACAATGAACATTATACAAGACTTCAAAATGAGATGAAAGGAAATCAATAATGGCTACCATAATGCCTCTTGTTATCTTCAAAGTAATTACCCATACCCTCAGGTATAATGCAATCAAATAAAACACAATAGAATAAAACCAATCAAAAGAAAACAATAGAAGCAATACAGGACTTCAAACAAGACTGTAGGAATACAACAGAGGCTACCATGATGCATCTTATCTTCAAAGTAGCTGCTTATACCATCACACATAAGAAAATCAAACAAAGCAAAATAGAATAAAATCAATCAAAAGGAAACAAGTGAAGTAATAAAGACTTTGGAACAAGATAATAGGAAATCAATAATGGCTGCTATAATCCATTTTGTTATTTTTGCAAAAGCTGTCCATGCCATCAAATATAATAAAATCAAACATAACTAAACAATAAAACCAAGGTAAACAGAACCATGAGAACAATACAG
Source organism: Cuniculus paca (assembly GCA_004365215.1). Lineage (NCBI taxonomy): Eukaryota > Metazoa > Chordata > Mammalia > Rodentia > Cuniculidae > Cuniculus > Cuniculus paca. Next base: position 7,723 of record RJWT010009033.1, read on the forward strand.
GGCTTCAAAACAGAATTATAGATTAACAATGGCCATTGCCTTCCCCCTGGAGACATCTCCTCCCCTTTCACCTTCACAACCTCTATTTTGTACTTTGGATCCCACTAATTTCCCCAGTTTCTTATACTAGGGAGACAATATGATGTCCACCAATGTGACTCTGAGCTCTTTCACCCATGAGCATTCTCTCCAGTTGTATCCATTTACCTACAGGTGTCTCAAAGTTATCTTTCTTTATAGCTGAGTAGCTTTCCAATGTATAGAACTGCCATATCTTTCCTTTTCATTCTGCAGCTGATGGGTGAGCTACCCCTACTGTTTTTTGCTAGTTCCCTGTCACATAGAGAATTGTTTTCTCTCCTTGACTTTTTAATCTATGAATTCCCTTTTGAGTTAAATGTGCTTGTTGGATAAAGCATATTGATGGATCTTATCTCCTGATTCACTCTACCTGTGTTTCTTTTTATTGGTGAATTGAAGCCATCTACATAAATGGTTATGGCTAACATGCACTGGCTCATCTCTCTCATGCTGTTTTCCTGCCATTGGTTGTGTACTTTTCCCCTCCATTCTATTTTCTGTACCACTTGATGATCCCCCTCTGCTGTTCTTCCTGGAACCACAGTCTTTTTTTATCTCTTTCTAAAATGTTCTCCAGTATTCTTTGTAGGATTGGTTTGGCAGTCATGAATTCCTTCACTTGTTCTTTGTCATGGAAGTATCTTGTTTCTCCATTAATTTTTAAAGATAGTTTTGCAGGCTACATCAATCTGGGTTGGAAGTTGTTTTCTTTCAGGACTCGAAACTCCAAGCTCTTCTTGACTTGATGGTTTGTGTTGAGAAGTCTGTTGTGATTCTGATGGGTTTTCCTTTAAAAGTGATCTGTTTCTTTTCTTGAACAGCTTTTAATATTCTGTTCTTGTGTTGAATTTCTGGAATCTTGATTATTATATGTCTGGGTGTAGACTTACTTTGGTTATGGCTAGCTGGATTTCTATATGCTTCACTTATCTGAATAGCACATCTTTCTCCAATGTTTGTGGCTTTCTGCTAGTACTTCTACAAATAGAATTTTAATGTCTTTTGTGGTGACCCCTGCCTCTTCATTGATACCCATTGCTCTTAAATTATTCTTCTTCACTTCATCTTGCAGTCATTGAATTGTTATTTCCTGGTTCCTCATTTTTTTAAGAGGTCCTCCCTTTCCTGATCACAAGCTGCACACCTTTCTTCAAGGTCTGAAAGTCTATCTTCCATTTGTTACAAGCAATTTTGCCAGCTTTCAATGGAGATTTTAATGTTCTGGATATCTCTTTGAATCTGTTTCATGCATTCAAAATCTCTCTTATGTTGTTCATTCATGGTTTCCCTCATTAACCTTTGCTCCTCTAATTTTTTATCTATGTTTTCTTTAGAGAAACTTAGCAACTCTTTTATTATGTTTTTCATATCTTCTTTTACCTGAGATAGTATTTCTCTTCTAATTTCTTTTATGGACTCATGGAGTTGTCTGTTTTCTTCAGTTGCCATCACTGCAGAAACTTCAGATGTGGGACTCCGGATCTCTTCCATGTTTTCATCTCCTGGACTTGCTAGCTCGAGTTGGAGTCCAGGGACTGCCTTTTGTTTGTTTGTCTTGACATTCTCCTGGGTTCTTCCAAACAAGTGGGTATTGGGGTTCCGGGCACCTCCCATATTGTCTATAATTTCTCTGGAGCATGACTGCTAGGTTTTCCTGGCCAGTGCTGTCTATGGGTATCCAGTGGTGGCCACTGGGTGCTCAAGTGCAGGGTCCGCTTCTATTTTTCCCAGCCCTTTCTGGTTACCTGGGGTGGAAGCATCCCGAGGGCTGCTGGAATGCATGTGGAGCAGGGCCTGCCTCTGCCTTCCCTCTGAGCTGGTTACTGGTGAGCAGGGTCTTCCTTTGTCTGCTGGAATGCATGCAAAGCAGGGCATGACTCTGCCTTCCCTCTGAGCTGCAAACCAGTGAGCAGTGTCTTCCTTTGTCTGCTGGAGATGTGCATGGAGCAGGGCTTGCCTCTGTCTTCCCTCTGAGCTGGTTACTGGTGAGCAGGGCCTCTCTTTGTCTTCTGTTGTTCTTTTTTGATAAACATGACTTTATTTGAACAAATTTTAGGAAAATTGTAATATACATATAATATTTACATAATGATCAGATCAAAGTATTTACCCTTTCTACCTTTTTAGTTTGGTTGGTTCATTTATTTGTGTATATATTTATTTTTTTGCAATACTAGACACCTTTTAACTGAGCTATATTTCCAGCTCTTTTCATATTGAGACAGAGTTAGAGAATGAAGTTACTACATTCCTCAAGTTAGGCTTAAAACTTACAGTCTTTTTCTCAGCCTTCTTGAGTTCTGGCACTACAAGCATCAGGCACCATGCCCAGTTTCTTTTATCTCTTTTATTAACCTGTGTTAATTGTGAATATTTATGACATTCTATGAGATTTTTTAATGCATGTGTACAAAATGTGTTGATCAAATCTGGAAAATTAACATTTATATCTCATCATTAATTTGAGTTTGGAGACTCCAAGCTTATTTCTTTTAGGTATTTATAATTTATATAATAATTTTGGGTTAATTATCTTTACTGTCTGCAGCACACAAGAACTTATTCTATATGACACTTTGTGAATAAGAATTATAATTTTAAATATTAAAAACTTTAGTTCTATTATATAAAACCATTTTGTAAATGTCTAGATATTTTCTTTTCCTGTATTTTTTGTCAAAAGAAAACTCTAAATAGAAAAATGCATTTAGAGAAAGTAAACACTTTGCACATCGTTCTCTGTTAATTAACGTTTGGGGAGTTTGCTCATCTTTTACCATGGCCTTCTTCAGTTTGTAATAAAGTGAAGGCTTTTCTTTGAGATATAATTTCAATAGTACATACTATTGTACACTTTGAAAAAGAGACAAGATTTCATTGACAGCAGAGTTTTATGAGAATCTTGAAAATGGACTGAAGTAAAACAGAATCACATCTATGAGAAAAGCTCAAACAATTTTCACAAAATCTTTGTGAAGGAGGGATGGCAGATATTTTTGTTGCCCACATTTTTAGCTATGATGAATTTTAGAGATGAAACAATTTTTTCCCCAAAGTTCCAGAGTTCTTTAAAGTGTCATATACAAAGCAGTAATCCCAGACTTCTAATTACATATTCTCTCAAACAAGATTGCCAGAAAAATGACTTTAGATGTGTTTTCTGATCTTTTTTGTCTGTTAATGAGACACTTTTTGAAAATGCGCTATGTAATTGTATATTATATTGGAAACGTGAATGTTGGTTTTAAGACTGAATATGTTTATTAATTGTTTGCTGTAAAGTAGAATTATTAAACTAAGTATATATATCAATGACCACTGAAAACCAGAGATGTTCCATGCTTTAAAAATTAAAAATTAACTAAGTGTATAAGAAAGAGGCACACCTCCTTTTAAGAACTGATAGTTCAGGCATTGGTTTCTGATGCTGCTAGTAGCTATTGGCAGGCCTGCCTCCTGATGATAAAATTAAATATGAGAAAAAAATCTAATGCTGTCATTATTTTAATGATTAACATATCCCAGATCGGTACATCGAGCCCCCTTTTAGCTGGTTTCCTAACTTTCTGACATACCCTTAATCGAACAACTACCTACTATGCTTTTTACCATTTGTACACCAGTGCTTCTAGATTTTCTCAGAGGAAAAATAATTCATGGGATTTATGTATACCATCTATAAACTATCTTACTTATTATTCTTTGTGTAAAGAATTTATATGGCTTATATGTACATTAATGCATTTACTTATGATTTTCTATATATTTAACAATCTATATTTCAACTTCAAATTTCTATATTCCAAACCATCATCCTTGAGTTTATTCAAATAAAGTCAAGGAAGAAATTCTGTCATTTTACATAATCATACATTCCTTCCCTAGCAGTTGAGAAAACCACATCTCATTTTATTTAAAGTAACTGCTCATTACTTAAATTTATAATATAAAGGAGATTTAAGATTACAAACCAATATAAAATATAAAATTTAATATAAAATTTAATAACATGTTGCAATGATTTAATATTTAGGTGTTTATTACTTGTATTTATTACTCTTATTTATAGACATACAGGGGAATAAACATTATCATTTTTCACTTTACACCAAGTGTAATGCACAAATCTCAAGTGTAGTTCTAGATAAAACTTAGAATGTTCATTTATGAGCTTAAGCCACACTGTATTATGGCTCTCCAGAGGAACAGAATCCATCTAAAATATATGTATAATTATATAAGGAAATTACTAGATAAGTTTACAGAATCATAAACAAAAAATCCCCAGTGGCCACTGTGAAATCACTAGCAGAAGAATCTAAAATGTTTAGCTGTGCCCTGGGATGTTAGATCATCCAATAGCAGTTAAGGTTGAATCCTGAAAACTCAGAGACTTTCCAGAGTTGGTCTTTGTCATCATGTAGAGACTGTATTGAAGAGTCTGCATTGGAAAAACAAATGGCAAAGACTGGACTTCCTCCCTCCAAATCTTCTTTCCCTTTTCAGTCTTTCCAAGCAACAAGCTAATTAGTTGGTGCCACTGACAACTAGGGTGAGTCTTCCCCCTTCAGTTTGCTATTCTGCATGTTGATCATCCACAGACACATCCAGAATTTACTAATCATTTGGAGCTCTTTAAGTGGACATATTGCAATTAAAGATCACATGTATCTTTAATTTATTATATATATCCCAAGAGAAAGTTTCCTCATGCCCTGTGAATACCTGTTCCTGCTCTTTAGAAGTATACAATAATGGACTCTTTTGGTTTTAACTATTCTAGCTCAAGGTAGTTTATCACATTTATTCATGTACTAGACTGCAGCAAGAGTTTGTTTTTTCTTTTTATTGAAGGAAAATAACCTATGGATTGAATACATCACACATCGTGATCCTTTCCACGCTATATGATGCTTGTATGAATGAATTTCATTCAAAGACACTTTGAGCTTATTTTAATAACTCACAATTTTTTTTTTGAAATAGGGTCTCACTATGTAGTCAGATTGTTCTTAGGTTCACTGTGTAGTCCAGCTCATGATATTCCTGTTTCAGCAACCCAAATCTAGGATTACTGTTGTGTACCACTAGGCCTGGCTAGCAATGCACTTTTAAAGAAGCCCTAACTAAACACTTTAAATATATACAATAGTCATATGCAGTGATTCTGTAAAATAATAATAATTAAATAATTCAGCAATTAATATTTTGAGTCATGAAACAAAAAAGATTTTATATTTGATTTTGTATTCCATGTTATATATCATACAAAGTAAGAGTTAGGATCAAGAATTTCTCTACTGAAAAATTTAATTTATGTTAATTTTAAAATGTGTATTTTTATTTTGTTGGAGGGAAATCCTCTATCATTAATAACCAACCATCTCATGATTAATGGGTTTTTCTCCTATTTAGGGTATCACTGGGTCACTTGGATCCTATCTGGAAATTAACTTGGATTCTTGTGTAAAGGCACATAAGGCATTTCATGTGAAGAACATTTTTGGCTAGTATTAGAGTATAATTTTTTAAAATGTGTACACTATATATATTTTTTTACTTCTTTTACACATTTGCTTATCAATTCTCTGCATATTGCCTGATGCAATTTGAGGCAAAACTGCAAAGTGCTGAGACATGCTCCTCTGTCTCTTAGTTTATTTAAATCCTTTTAAAGAGATTTGGTTACTATCTTCACTGAACTTTTCTGCACACATCATACTTTCAGTTTGTTAGATAAGACTTTTTCTACTTATACCACAGTGTGCGGCAAGACAAAATGTTCTCACTAATATATATGAAATCTTTCTAACATACTTTTGTTTTTTTTTAACTTTTCAAGTGAAGACAATGAAGTAAGACATTTTGTCAAGTTTAATCTCAAAATATTATATCTAAGTTCTAATTCTGCATTTCATGTCTGCCTTCTCTTTAAGAAAGCTGAATGATTTTAAATTATGAACTGCTTACTAATTATGAACATAATAATATTAAAATCACTTTCCTTAAATTTTGTTTAATATTTATGGATATACCATCATTGGAATGATATTTTCTTTTCTTTTAACTATGGTATAGAAGCATGATGGATATTCAAATATCCATACATATTTAACATGTACAAATTGTTAAGTTCAAATATAAACAAAAAGTCATGAAATCATCACCACAATCTATGTCATTAACATACACATCACTTCAACATGTTTATTCCTATACTCACTTATTATTCTTATTACTTGTGTGTGTGTGTGTGTGTATGTGTGCTAAGAGCACATAAGATCCACCTTGACAGAAAAATACTGTATTGATAACTGTAGGCAATATGCTTCTGAGTAGAACCCAGAAGAATAGATTTTACTTGTCTTGTATAAGTAAAATTTTGTACTATTTAATATCTCATTTCTTTTTTCTTTCATGCCCAGAAAGTTACCATTCTACTCTAATTTTATGAGTTTGACTGATACAGTGTTTTCACATAAGTTAAATCATGTTATATTTATCTTTCTGTCACTGGCTTACTTATCTTTCTGTTACTGGCGTACTCCTTTGGGCTCATCCATGTTGTCACGAATGGCAAGACTTCCTTTCTTTAAAGCTGCATAATGTTCCATTTGATGAATATGCACTTTCATTATCAATTCTTCTGTCCTTGAACCCTTAGGTTGATTCCGTTTCTTGATTTTTGTGAATAATACTTCAGAGAATATGGAAATACAGGTATCTCTAAAGATTTTGGTTTTAATATCTTTGGGTACATTCTCAGAATTGAGGTTGCTGCATCGTAATATTTCTGTTCTTAAATTGACTGAGGACCCTCCATACTGGTTTCCATAGCAGTTTCAACATTTTACATACCCACTAACAGTGTAAAAAGTTTCAATTTTTCCATATCCTTGCCAATACTTATCTTCTGGCTAATTATTTCTTTAGTTATCAGGTCATAAAAGTTTTGGCATTTGATTATTGACACCTTATAAAAAATATAAATTCCAAATATTTTTTCTATCCCATATGTTTCATTTTAATTTCACTGGTATTTCCTTTGCTGTGATGACTTCTTTTATTTGATATACTCTAACTTTTCTGTTTTTATTTTATTTGCCTGTGCTTTCAGTATCATATCCATAAATCATTTCTAACGCCAAATGTTAAGAGTTTTTTTCCATATGCCTGATTTTTTTTAATGAGTATTAGTGGTTCAGGTTTCACTTTTAAGTTTTTAATACACTTTCATGGCACTATGATCAGATAATATGCATGGGATTGTTTCAATTCTTTTACATTTGCTTGAACATGTTCTATGGGCTAATATATGATCTATTTTAGAGAATGCACCATGTGAAGCTGAGAAGAATGTATACTCTGATGTTGTTGGGTAGAACACTCTGAACATGTCTATTAAGTCCATTAGTTCACAGATTTGATTCAGTTCTGCTATTTGTTTGCAGATTTTTCTGTCTAGTTGATCTGTCTTTGTATCAATGGGGTATTAAGATTTCCTGTTATAATTGTGTTATTGTTTATTTGATTTTTCATTTTTATTACTTGTTTTATATAGCTGGGTGCTCCCATATTTGGCACATACATATTTAAGATTGTTATCTCTTCCTCTTGAAATTTTTCCCTAACCAGAATGTAGTAACCTTCTTTATCTCTTTTGATCATTCGTGGTTTGAAGTCCACATTGTCTGCAAACAGCATAGCCTCCCCTGCTTTTTTGGGGGGTTCCCATTGCATGAAGTATTGTTTTCCATCCTTTGACTTTCAGTCTATGAATTTCCTTTTGGGTTAGATGGGTTTCTTGTATACAGCATATGGTTGGATGTTTTTTCTCAATCCATTCTGCCAGTCTGTTTCTTTTAATTGGTGAATTGAGGCCATTTACATTAATGGTTATAAGTGATATATTTTGGTTTATTTTCATCATGCTATCTTTCTGCTGTTGCTTCTTTACCTTTCCCCTCTGTTTAATTGTTTGCCTTGCTTGGTAGTTTTTTTTTTTTTTCTGTTGGTCTCCTTGAACTCATAGCTATTTTTATGTCTATCTAGAACATCTTTCAGTATTCTTTGTAGGGTTGGTATCTTGTTTTGAAGTCCTATAATGCTTTTATTCTTCTGTTTTAATTGCTTTTATTCTGTTCTGTTTTATTTGATTTTATTGTGTGTGATAGTATGGACAAGTGTTTTGAAGAAAACAAGACATTATAGTAACCATTGTTCATTTCCTGTTATCTTTTTGAAGTCCTATAATGCTTTCATTCTTTTGTTTTGATTGGTTTTAGCCTGTTTTCTATTATTTGATTCCAATATATGTGAAGGTATGGATTGTTATTTTGAAGAAAACAGGAGACATTATGGTAGCCATTGTTGATTTGCTATAGTCTTGTTTTGAAGTCCCATAATGCTTTCATTCTTTTGATTGGTTTTAAACTATTTTCTTTTGCTTGAATTTATTGTATGTGAAGGTATTTCAAAGAAAACAAGAGACATTATGGCAGCCACTGTTGATTTCCTGTTGTCTTGATTTGAAATTCTGTGCTGTTTGCATTGTTCTGTTTTGATCTGCTTTGTTTTCTTCTCTTTAAAATAAAAAAAGATTTTAATATGGTTTTATTTGATTTTTGTATATTATGAAATATATGGGTTCAATTTCATTGTTTTTCAAGTGGATATTAAGTTGTCCCAAAATTATTTTTGGTGAATGAAATGTTTTTTCTCTTTTTCCTTTTTTTTTTCTTTTTTAGTACTGGGAATTGAACTCACAATTTTGTGCTTGCCAGCTAACTTTTTATATTCTTGACTCCCACACTGAAGATCAAGAATGCTAAATTCTTGATTCTTGGCACTCTATTCTGTTCCTTTGGTCTACATGTGTTTTTCAATGTCAATACCATGGTATTTTGATTACTAATGCCCATTTCCTCCACTGCTAATCAACTTAATGCTAGAAAAACTAGTTAAGAAACTAGGCAAAAAGACATAAAATATACTGATATGACAAAAGAAGAGTTAAATTGTTTGAAAATGACATGATCTCAAAGAATACAACAAAAACAAAAGCATCAATGTACAAAAATTAATTGGATTTCTATACACTAACAATGAACTATTTAAAGTTAAAAATAATCCCATTTATATAATATAAAAGAGACTAACATATTTAGAAATAAAACTAACCAAAAATTGAAAAATTTACACATTGAAATCTGTAAAGTTTAAATATTTGATAATGTGCAAATATAGCAAAGGCACATCATGTTATGAATTTGGTGACCTAATACTATTGATGTGTCAAAACTATCCAAAGTGAATTAGAATCTCTGTGCTATCATTTTAGGAATAATTTTAAAATGCCTTGCTTTTATTTAAATGATTTTTCCCAGTTTTACAGTTTACTTCAGGAAAAGTGAGATGTGTTTCAAAATACATCGTTTATCTATTCTCAAATGAATGCTTCATGATTTAGCAAAATTTCACTAGCAATTTATGAATTACTTTTTTTGTAATTGGTGGGAAACCGTAGTTAATATACCATCAAGATATTACTCTTCATTCAAACTTATGCAATCAAATTGCTCATTTAAATACAAGAGAGCAAATAACCAAACTTCAAAAATTTTGCTCCATCACGGAATTTTAATAAATTTTTGAAGTACATTTGTGATAAGTGCAGAATATCTTAAACACCTTATAAAGATTGATGTCCTAAAAATTATGAAAATATGCATGTTTGTCTTCCATAATCAAACAACAACACCAAAGGTGTGTGGTAAGTTAAACAAATCCACTGTTATCTCTTAAAATTAATTATTTATTGTACATTTCCAAGAAAGTTTATTGTATGCTAACGTTGCTCACTTGCATGTTTTCAGAACTATGTTTTTAACTGAATAAAGTCATCATGTCAAGCAATTTTCCCCAGTCCTATAATTTCTTCATTAATAAAACAGTATTTGGTCCATTTCCATCAAACAGTGCTATTATGCTTTCTCTTCCTCTCATTTTTGTTACTACTCTGTCTTTCTTTTCCTCTTTCCTTCCTCCCATTTTTCCTACTTTCTTTTTGATGGAGACCACCCTGAGTGAGCTACAAATCCATAAATTGGCTTTCTATATTCAAGGTCTGAGTCTGTCCAAGCCTACATGCATTGCCTGATGAGCCAGCAGTTGGCAGGTAGAAACAGAACTCCCTGTGCCACTGGTCACAGTGGAGGCCTCAATGACCCGTGATGCTATGACATCTCAGAAGGCAAGAAAACATTTCAACTGAGGACTCTCTGACTCTCACATAAAACTCTTTAGAAGTAATATTAACTCAAGAGACAAACATGTTTCCTATTAATCAATGTTATATTCCTACAAGAACACTTTGTCTCTTACTAGGTCTTGATCCTGTAAGTGCCCTCTACTCAACTGTTCCCTGGGTTTTCTTGTACACTCCTTAGAAAGCTGTTTACCTAATAAAAAAATGACAAGTTTGGAGCAATTTAGTCTTAGCCCTCTAAGAGCTCTGATCCTCTAGACCTGCTGGCATTCTCAATCTCTGTCTCCGTTTCTTTCATCCTACATTGTACCCTTGCCCAGTTGGTTGGGGAACTGATCAGCCCTTGATATATTTCTGTTTCCTTCCTATCATATTAGTGAAATATATTTTTTAAAAAGTAGCATTACTACATAGAGTTCAAAAAGTATAGTGCTCATTTAGGTTGAAATATTTCTTATTGCACCTTTGTCACTTGACTTATCAACTTACTGAGTGAAACACTACTTCCGCCAATGACAAAAGTGAATCTGATTAAATATTCCACTTCCATGGTACCATTGACTTACAAGTAATCTAGGAATTGGAGTACAGCATAATTTTATTTGTACATTCTATTTTTGAAAATAAAAAAGGGAACAAGGTATTTATTCATTTTAATAACTTCAGCTATAGGATTGGTCCAGTACACAAATGCATTTGTTAGCTAGCAATTCAGTTCTCAAACAAAAGCTTTTGGCAAAATATTGCTTTTGCAAACTCCACATTTGGAGAAATACACCATCAAAGCCATCTTCTCCACACAAATATAAATGCAACCATCTTCCCCAAATTATAAAACAAATTAAGTCATAAACCAAGATACCATTGTGTATATTTTTGAAAGAAAATTTGTCTCCACAGTACCTATTGGCAATCCTGAAAGAAAATGTTGCATCTTTGAAGAGTGGTGGGGTAGTTTGTCTTTATTCCTTTCTCTTTTTCACTTTCTACATCCTTTGATTGTTTTTATTATTGTAGGATAAATATTGAAATTTTTCTAAGATAAATAACATTTGTATGTAAGAATAAATGCCAATTGCGAAACAGTATTATGTAGCAATGCTTTCATTGCTACAATATTTTATGCTATTTTTGGTTCCAGAATATGCATGCCACATTTGTGGAAAAATTCATGAGTATCTATGGATTAAAAGTAAAATTCATCAAAATATCAGAAAAGAAAAGTGAATTAATGGTACTGGTCATCCTTAAGTTAGTATATAGTATAATCTATTTTACAATGTAAAAAGTACAAAAAAGGCTTTTGATGAGTTTGATAGGATGTTCCTTGTCAGGTAAGAGATAATTTTTGTAAGTTATAGCAGAGTACTCTCAAACTAGCTGGGGTAAAGATATTTTTTGGTTATAGTTGCTGTAATACATTAGTTTTAAAGATGTAATAGCTAGGAGTAACAGAACATGTCTGTAATACCAGCCTTATAGAATGTTGAATTAGAATCACAAATTGGGGCCCATTCTAAGCAATTCAGCAACTTAGAGAGATATTGTCTCAAAAGCAGTAGTAAAATGAATTAAAAAATAAATATGTAAACATTTTATATTCAATAGATTTAAAACTTCACAGTCAAATAGCTCATTTTAATTTTATTTTTTATTTTTCACTAGTAGGCAACCACCAATCATTTATCTGGGTATATGTGTAGTTTTGGCTGCTTGTTGGTCCTTCATATTTATTATGAGATCTAGAGCACTAATTTACTTGAGTATCTATATGCCAATGTATGTTGCTTTCAACTTCATTATATTTAACTTGCAGCTTGGGGAAAAGACTGGAGAATAGAATTAGCTGTATCTTTGGGATCCAGAAAGATCATAAATTGCTTCTATGCATCAAGGGAACCTGGAAAATGTTGTTCAGTCCTTCAGTTAGGAGAAAAAGGAAATGGAAATTTATACAATTAGTGGTCAAGGAACATACATATAGAGATTAAAAAAATGAAATATGGAGAGACAGCATGGAAATCAAATTGATTGGGATTTTGAGATCTTTTTTTTCATAAGTGTTATGAGCAATATACTTTAACCACCTAGAGTAGGTAGGGCATTTACTCCACATTGTAGTCCTCGCTTTAATGATCTGTGTGGATCCAGTTTTCTTCTATTAGATACCACAATCAAAGGGTTTGGATTAAATGAAAAAGAGTCAAAGCAATGTGGAGATCAATATTGGAAAGAATTCCGAGTCAGAGGGGGTTTTATATTGTGTAGTCACAACAAACAACACTGAGGTGAAGATGATTCATTTATCTTAATTATGTAAAGTATTTTAATTAGCTAATGAAAAAATGATATATTTTGTGCAATTTATGAGATAAATCATGAGCTTTGGTAACACTTGTTTATGAATAAATGAAAGAAAAACATACTTTTGTAACTACAATAGAACCCTTTATTTCAAATAAGGTAAATATAAATGTACTATACTACATACTAGAACATAAAACATAAAAGATATATAGAAACATAAAAGTCATCACTAATATACACATATAAGAGGTTATTGACAACATACGTTGAATGAGAACAGAGAGATGAGGTAACAGGTAAACATATTTGAATGAGACACCTGAAGCAAAATGTCATTTTGAAACAATACAATACAAAAACTGTACCAAAAATTTAAAATTTACTGAGAATCTGGTGTAAAATTAGAGAGTGAAGCAGTGTTAGTAGGGTGAATATGTAACAAAAATAAAATTATTTTACCTAGAATAGTTGAATTCAAATGGAAAATGAAGTTATTGAGAAGAGCAATGTAATGCAAAGAAGTGTGCATTATCGATGTTATGGAAATACCTCAGAAAGAAAGATAACTTAATATTTAATGTATTTTTACTATCACCTATGTAATTATGAGCTACTAAGAAAGTAAGAAATGTTCAATAAAATTATTTCATGGCAAAATCCAACCAATTTTGTGTGAGTATGATTACAAATTCCAATTCCACTTACTGTTACGACACATAGATATTAATATTAATCTCTGAGCTTAACACTATAGTGCACATTAAGGAATACTTGTATGCATGTATTACACACATTTCTGAATTATGAAATTAATATCCCTAAGCAATTTCAGATAAAGGATGATGGCTATTTGCATGTTTATAAAAAGTAAAACTTAAGAATTATCTCAATATGGACAAAGAAAGAAATAAATCATTTTAAATAGTAAATCTAAGAAATTTAATTACGATGGTTTATATAACAAATTCATCAGAAAGCAATGTTTGTGAACTACTGCCCTAGATATTTAAAAAAGATGCTAACTAGACAGCAATGAAACAGAGAACTAATGCCTCTTCAGTTCATGAGCATAGCATTTAATTTATTTAGTACTTTTAAATAAAGTATTTCTAAAATAATAAAACATTAAAATTTTGAAGTATGACATACCACTGATTACCTATTTTGTCTTAACATTCTTTTGACTCTATTACTTTTTAAAATTTAATTTGTAAATTCAGAGAAAGTTAATTGTATTATACATTATGGGTAAAACCAAAAGTACCAGTAATTGAATATATCAGATATGTTGAGTGTTTTAGAAAGACTTTGTAAAATGTATACAGCATTGGTATGTAATTTTTTTCAGATATGTTGAGTGTTTTAGAAAGACTTTGTAAAATGTATACAGCATTGGTATGTAATCTTTTTAAAGTTTATTTGATATTTCCATTACTCATTGAAAACACAATGTGATAAAGTTCACTCAATACTATGAGATTCGTAAAATAGTCTATCTCTGGAATAAAAGGCAAAGCAAGAAAACAGGAGAGAGATTTTCATTCATTTAAGTGACAGGCACACAAATCAACAGATCCTGTGATCTCACATCTGGCTTTGACTCACACCACTATGAGTGGTGTTAATATGTATGATGTTAGTTATTTTCAAACATGAAGTAAAGCTGTACAAAAACTATCATTTTCAGTGATTAGTCATATGTACTGGCTTTGAAAGAGGTGATTTTTTGGGCATGAATAGATAAAAACTTTTGCTTTGCCAAATTTATCAAAAAGAAACACATGGAAACAAATTTAAAAAATTATTTTTGGAAATGGCTGTTGATTACAATTTCTAAATTGAATAAATTTTAAATTACATCTTGAATTATTTACTTTTTCACTCTTCTGATATGGTTATAATGTCTTAAAATCAAATACTCTCTTTTTCTGTTCACTTCATCCTCACAATGAAATGTATTAACTTGCTGGCAAAGGCAATGAGTTGTAAATTTAAAAACATAGTTTCTTTCACACCTCTCCCAGAAGCAATTTTATGAAACAATGTCATAGGCAAAAAACAAAGATTAAGTGGTTATCCTGTTTGCATACATCTTTTGAATTGAGAAATTATTTTAATATTCTCATTTATGATAGGTACTTAAATAATTCCATTCTTACTAAGTTAATCTCAACCTAGTGCTGAATAATCTGAATAATCTTGGGACATTAAACAGTTTGCATTTGTTCTTATACAGGCTCAAGTTTTTTCTCTCTTTCCTTTAGCCAGTTACATTAAAGTAGCCTGCTGATATTAATAAATCATACAACTCAGGAACCATATCACCTATCTCTACTAATGGTGTAGAGAAATATTCAAAATTGACCAGCTCTCCCATTCTACAATTATACTTACGGATACAATCTTTAATAAATACTTAGATGAATAAATTAATATGCATCTTACAAAAAGCAAAGTACTGAATATTTTCTTGTCACTATAAATCTTGATTAGGGGGCTGTTTTACCATTACCTATTAGCTATGAAGAAAATTCACCAAGCCACCTGTGAATGATTAATTTTACTTATAAAAAGAAGCCATGTGAATGTTTTGGGTTATGCAACACAGGCCAAGTAAGAAAAGCAATGATGGCTCAAAATAATAATAAAATAAATAAATAAATAAAAAAACAGAGTGATAGGCCAATACCTAAGGTCTTCAAAATAAAAGCTACTGGAATGAATAAGTGCAACTAAATCAAGAAAAGTCCCTAAATTTTGAAGGATGTTTTGTTGCCCTTTCAGTTATTTTGTCTTACTCATGACCCTGCACTTGCCAGGCAGGCGATTATGCCACTGAGCTAAATTCCCAGAAGGTATTTTGAATCATGTCTTTGTTTTCTATATTCCCTTGGTGTAACTGCAAAATTTGTTTTCATTTTTAACATTAAAGGTCATTATTTTCACCTACTATTGCTTTAAAAAAGTAAGCTTACATGAATTTTATAAATCTACTATTAGAATTAATGTTTATTGAGCATACTCTGTAAATAAACTTTGCTAAGATCTTTAAATCTCAACAGCAAAGTTATATTCCTAAATCTCATGTTATGAGATTTGAAAAGTGTACTTATGACAATAACCTGAGTCAGGAACAATTATTTCTTTTATGAGAAACCATTTCTTCATTTTTCAGACTACAAATATCAGAGAAAAATGCAGATGACTGTAAACTGGTAAACTTAATAGGTCTACACACTGCAAGAGATTTCAAAACAAAGTTTGTTCATCATCTCATCCCAAGAACCTGGAAACTAGACTAAGATGTTGAAAAAGTAGAAATTTTGAGAACACATACAAGGAAAATAGAATCTATAAGGAATGTAATGATTCCAGCTTCCGTTCTACTTCTAGGAAAGGTTTCTATGAACCTTTTATTCAAACAGTCAAATACGTTGGTTTCTCTAGATGCAATGTCTTGTGACTCTTCCTTGTATGGAATTTTCTAAGTGCTTTGAAATAAATCTTTGCAACAGGGAATGTCTGAAAGATATTATAGTGTGCCCAAGGGAAAACATAAGTTTTCATATCCTATGGGAGATGGAATTTGATAAGGGGGATTCTGACCATTGTGGTAAGACTGAAAATGAATTCATTGCATAGTCAATGGACAAAGTGATGAATGGGGCATGGATCCCAAAGAATCACGTGACACTATTTGATTGAGTTCTGGTCACTCTTGTGGAGTAGTGTGACCTCCATACATACCTGTATGAGGATGCACTGAACCACATATCAAGAAATTACAGAGAACAGAAACTCTTAGAAGTGCTATTTATCTGCACTGACAACATAAAGCTGACCTATTAGTGGGCAGATAGAGGAATCTAGCTGTATATTAGTGGTGGTGCCAGGTATTAAATTTAAAAGATTGAGATAGTAAGACCATCTTTTCAGTTTATTCTGAAACCTGTAAAGTTTCATAAGTATTAGGCCAATACTCTGTGTTTAGGTGTTTAGAATTTAGAGGCGGGTAAGTGCACAGAAAGACATCAAAAAAACTTTGGCTAGACAAGAGGAGAAATAATAGTGGATTTGATCAAATTTTTCCTCTAAGCAGACTGAGTCAGAAATTTAGATGCAGAGTGTTATGGTTTGTGTCTAGGTGGCCCCCCAAGCCTCATGTAGTTATGGAAGCAGCTGAATCTAGCATTTGTGACTGGTTTGTTGTCAAGCGCTGGAATTGGTGGTGTCAGTGCTGCACCCACCCAGGGGTGGAGCTGGCATACAATGTAAGGTCATGAAGGAGTTTTGCTTTTTCCTCATTTATCCTGTTGGCTCTTGCTGCTTGCATCCAGGCTGCCCCTCAGTCATGCCACCCTCCCTTGGAACCAGCTAAGTATGGACTGAAATCTCCAAGAACTGTAAGAAATAAACATTTCCTTCCTTCATTTTGGGTGTCAGGTATTTTGTCTTAACAACCAGAAAAAAGTAACCAAGACACAGAGAAATGATAGTAACAAAGGAATTTACATAAGATAATCGAATTACTTTATGAAAAAGCTAGAAGGTGAATCTTAGTCTCATTTCTTGAAATATTTTCTATGAAATACCGTTACACTTGTGTACCACCAAATTTCAGATACCCACCTGCCTACTAACAAACTCTCTTTCATATACAACCCAGACTTCTCATTCCTATCTTGAAAGGTGGAATTAGTTTCACTGCCATTTCAATGTAAAAGTCAAGCAAAACATTACAGCTAGATTAATTCATTTTCCTGTATTTTAGTTGCTAACATTGGAGCATATCAAAATTTTCAGATCAGTGCAAAAAACTGTAATTTCCTCTAATTTAAAATAATTTGTCATAATCTTTCAAATTTTTCTTTGTTTCCTTGTAATTATTTTTTGTATATCCTAAATTGATTAGATTATACTTTCTATTCTCAAACTTCTGATAGCTCTTTATACTTGTGTCATTGGCCCCTTTTCTTTCTTAAGACTAACTGCAGTTTCTACTTGCAATACTTTCCTACCTTTTGAGTGTCTTATATTCTCATGTATTCCCTTTCCTATGTATACTATATCTTTAAATTCTCATTTTGCACTGATTTATTCACATTAGAGATTAAACTGTGTAAGTCTGTCTTCACTAACTGTAGTAACCTCTCTTTCTCACCTATAAAATTACGTCCCTTTGGCTTTCT
>RJWT010009034.1:0-25561 GCA_004365215.1 Cuniculus paca
AGACTATTTGAGAAAACAGTGGACCTTTGTTAAAATACTGTCAGAAAAGTTTAGTATGTGAAAACATTTGTAAATAATAGTCTGCCTGGAATCAGTTGTTGGTTTTCTATAGAATTGTTATTGAGATATTGTAAGCTTTGTGGACCCCTTCTTCATTTTGGGCTACTCCAATAGTCTGGACATATTCTTATGATTATTTCAAGGTATAAATTTCTAGGTGCAAGGGAAAATATACTAGATTTTGAATCTGCTATACTTGGATTTAGATCTAGGCTCTATTACTGATTAATGCAGTAGCTAAGTTACATGCTTTCTGAGCTTCGGCTTAATTTTTGTGTGTTGGTGAAATGAGAATAAAAATAGACAATGTGCATAAAATTATTTTGTTCAATTTCTAGCACTTAAAATCACTCAGTAAAGTTTGATTTCCTGTACACCTCCAAAAATTAAAGATGAACAAACAAAACAAAAACCCGAACAACCAGATTGATTCAGAGTTAGAACATGCCAGAAGGAATTTTGGAACTGGTATCAGCTGCTTGCTCCTCCCTTGGTCTGATGAATAGGGTGGTTTCACAAGTTGCTGAGTATGTCCAAGCATTTGAAGAGCTAATTTTCAACTCTAATTCTCTCTCCCAGTTTAGATCCTAGCTATCCAGGTTCAGTGCATCCATTGCCAAGGTGAGAAGAACTCACCATTCTGCTCCTTCAGTGCCAACCTCCCAAGATTGGCTGTGTGGAGCACTCACGATTTCTTTTACATAAGCCCATTAGGAGGTGAGAAAGAAAGAGGTTTCATCTGCAGGTCAGTAAATAACTGAGCAGAGAGCAAGGATGTGTAAAATGAAAGAGGAAGGGCTTTCTGTTTTGTGGCTGGCTTTCCCAAACCCTGAGCAATCTGTTCCTGTTTAAAACAAAAAGCAAAACATGTTTCCTCAAACTGGTTTAAGAGAATAGTGATGACTAAGGCAGTATATTTATTTCAGCTGTCACAGGAGTCATGAATTCCTGGATTTTTGAAAAAAAAATTCTTCAGTATTTTTGAAAGTACTGTGGTTCCTTTCCTAGAGACTCTTGAAAAGAAATTCTTTTTTTGGATATTAAGTGCCTTAATTCTGAAAACTTTTCTTGTTTAAAAAAATTAGAAAGATTTGTTGAGAGGAACATAGATCTAAAAATGGTTGAATAGGGTTAGACTAGTTAGTAAAGGGAAAAATGAAAATTATGCTCATTCATTTGACAAATAAGCGCCTATTTTACAGCAGAGACTATAGATTCAATTATGGCTTAAGGAAGTTGGAAAAGATGCACCTGACATGTCAGTGTGTGTGTGTGTTACTGAGGATTGAACCTAGAGATGTTCTACCCATGGGATGTATCTCCAGCCTTATTTATTTGTTTATTTGTTTGTTTATATTTTGAGATAGGATCTAAGTTGCCTAGGCTGGCCTTGAACTTGCCATCCTCATATCTCAGCCTCCTGAGTAGTTGGGATTACAGGCCTGTGACATCACACCTGGTCATGTCTCATGTTTCTTAACATGCTGTGGGGCTGCAGACAAGTCAACACAATGTTATAGTACAGTGCGGTAGAGGCTGTAATAGTAGAAGTCCAGGCTGGTACAGGAGAAGACCAAGAGACCTGGACGATGAGCAGAATTTGGTCAGTTGAAGAGAGTTGTGAGTAGGAACAGAGTTCTAGGCTGAGGGAACACTGTTGTGTATCTTAAGGTTTAGGAATGAGTGGAGTGAATTTGAGAAAGTAAACTCACTTTGAGGTAGAAGGAGGACTGGCTAGTAGGATACCTGTAATTTTTCTTTCAGCGGTTCAAGAATGGTAAGGTGAATAGCGTGGTTGCTGTTTTCCATTTTGCTACTGTTTCGTGTGTGAATGGCTTCCAGAGGAAACTCCAGGGATGCTCAATGGAGATATGTTTAGGTATTCCTTGGCCTATTAACTAGATATCATAACTCCTTGTCAAGCGGCAGCTACTGGGATCTTGGCATCCTTGGAAGGTGGAATTCTTCTTTGATGTATCAACTAATAAACAGAAGATGACAGGGATGATGCTTTGAGGGTCCTAAAGAGTGGGCTTTCTGAGCTCTTAGCCATTGATAGGCTATTATTGATTATCTCGTCTTTTTTTTCAAGTTGAGAGGTAAAGCAATAAGAAAATAGTCAAGGAACAGATTTCCAAAAAATGAACTAACAGAAATGCTAATCAGAACCATGAAATATGGAGCCTATTATAGTTTGGGTCTGGAATGTCTCCCAAAGGCTCATGTTTTGAAAACTTTGTCCCCAGCTGGTGGTGCTGTTAGGTGATAGTGGAGATGTTAGGCAACAGGGCTAGTTGAAGACAAAGTAGGTCACTGGGAGAGTGTCCTTGAAGGGTATCCTGGGAGTTCATCCTTTCTGGTCTCTTTGCTTCCTTACCTCCATGACATGAGCATCATCTTCCACCACATACTCCTGCTGTTACAATGTCCTGCCCATCGTAAACATAAAAGGAATGGAGCCTGCCAACCATGGATTATAATCTCTGATCCTGAGCCAAAATAAAAAATATTTTCTCTTTTTTAAGTTATTTCAGGTAATTTGTCACATCAATGGAAAGTTAATACAGGAACTTTTTTTTCCAGTATAGGGAATTGAACACAGGTTTTTGCACCTAGACCTTTTAATTTTTGTTATTATTTTTTATTTTGAGACAGGATCTTGCTAAGTTGCCCAAGCTGGGTTCAAACTTGTGATCCTCCTATCTCAGACTCCCAGAGTGCTGGGATTACAGGGGCGTGCCACCGTGTTGGGCTCCCAGGGACATTTTAATGCTTACCACCTTAAAAAAATATGTCTGCTTGTCTTCACTAAATATGTAGTTCTGAGCTAAGCATGGTATTCTAGGGAGGATTAGGAATATTCATCTTAAAAATAATGATGGAGTCAAAGAATTAAAAAGAAATTTAGAGATTATTGTGTCCCAAACCTTTATTTTACACATGAAGCATCTTTGCTACAGAAATGTGAAGGCACGTCTGTTTTAATTCCTGTTTCAAGATTTTACGCACTATGTTCTCTTACTGTTTCCTCTGTCAGGTATCTTCTCCTCACTTCCACTTTAGTTATCACAACATTTAGGAGTCTAGTTAATATTTAATGAGGTCCCTAGATAACATAGCTTCTGACCAATATTTCTGAGTATCTTACTGTTTTACTTTCTGTCTTGCACATACATTTTCTAAAATTTTTGTTTTCTTCATCTTCTTTCACTAGAACATAAGCATGGAAAGATCTTAATCATTGCTGTACCTCTACCATTTAATTGACTCCAATCAATCTTAAATTATTCTTCTTTGTCTCATCTAGCAGCTGCTGGATTGACTTCTCATGGTCCCTCGCTATTTTCGAGAAATCTTTCTTTTCCTGGTTGCTAACTACAAGCTTGTCTTCAATATCTGAGATCCTGTTCTCACAATGACCTAATCTGCTTCGAATACTTGCAATGAAGTTTTTATTCTCCTGGATATCTGCTTGAATTTGTTTTATGGATTCCATTGCTTTCCTATGCTGAGCTTCCATAATTTTCTTAAACTTGTCTATCTTTTTGTCTGTATCTGCTCTAATGTTGCTAAGCATGGTGTGTATTTTGGTAATCTGTGTAGTTACCTGAGAGATTATTTCTGATTTCACTTTTTCCAGAGCCTCATTCAACGGTTTTGTTGTTACCACTTCAGAGAGGCCTGGTGGGGGACTTTCAGATTGTACCATCTCATTGCCCCCCGGATTTGTCTTAGATGAACTGGATGTCTGAGGTTGCATTTTGCTTAAATGTCTTCTTATTTTATTTTTTCTCTCTTTTAGTTTAATTCCTGGGGTGATGCTTGTAAGTTGCCTATGGTGAGTCGCTTTCTTGGTAGTATTTAGGACCCTTAGGTGATAATTACTTCTGTGAGGTATCTTCCAGGTTTAGCTGGTTTTTGGGTTTCAAGTCTATTGGAAGATCTTACCTCTTCAGTTTGTTGGAAATGAGAAGTTGTTGCTTGTTTGGTCCAGTCCCTGGTTCTTTTGCACTGTGCCACTGTATTTTCTGTGATCCTTAGTTAATCTCAATCATGGAATACCAGGACCAGCAACACCAGCCAGCCCAGTCCTCCATGCCTGCTACTCCTCTCCATTGCTGCGTCTCTCTGCAGAGGCCTCCCGAGTTACCAACCGTCACCATTGCTGTGACTATGCGTCCCCAGGTTTGAACAACTTCTCTTGCTCAGAGTCCAGTCTCACGGTGAAGGCACCCACGGCTACCACCTTCTTCTTCCTTGTAGTCTTTCTTTTCACTCTCTGTGGGCTTCAATTCGCACTTCAGATTCTTCCTAGGTCCAGGGGACCCACTTTCTTTCCTCCGTGTCTTCCTGACGATGCTATATTCCAAGATCTCCCCTACCATTTAACACAGTACCCAGAACATTAAAAAAATTCATTCAATGTATTTTTTTTTAAATTACAAATTAACAAAAAGTAAACACAGGTCTGTAAAGGCATTGATCTTTCTGTTACCCCAAGGCTTCTCAAATTTTAACGTGCATGTGAATCACCTGGAGATCTTGGTAGGATGCACACTTTTATTGAGAATGTTTTGGCTTCTCAGATGCTGCATTCCTGACAAGCTCCCAAGTGATGCCAGTGACTCTGGTCCATGGTCCACACACCAGACGAGCCTTTCTGCAGCTCTGCTTTAGAAGCAAAAGGGAACTAATGTTGCTCAGACACACTTCTATTGTCTACTTAAACACGTATAATTAAATCTTGATATTTTCCTTGTTAAATAAGGAGTGAGGAGTTAAACTGTATTTTGTTCAACAATTTATAACCATTTTCAAATACAAGAGAAGATCTTAAGAGTGAGCCTACTACTTAGACCCCACTGTTCACATTGTGCTGTGCTCATTTATCACATTTTCATCCAAGAATCATCTTTGCCTCCCATCTCAAACCACATTATATTTTGACGTATTTCAAATTGAGTTGCATACAACAGTGCTCTCCTTCCAAACTACTTCTACGTAAGCTGCATTTCAAAAAGTGACTCTTCCTAGTGGTGATCAAAGTGCAGAGACTATTCAGGATGCTTCTTCATGAAGCCAGTCCCATCTGTCACTTCTGCCCACACTCTTGTTCTTGGCCTTTTCCTCCCAGAGCACACTGTAAAGTCAATGGGAATATTAGACATATTTTATCTTTTTAAAGGCACCTCACTATGATTTTAAACACCAAACAAGCTTTCCTTTTAGGATATCTCAAATAATTCTGCAAAAGGCTAGAATAGAGGAAAAGAATAGTACTTTGTGCTTTGGTTTTTGGCATTTTTGATAAACCTTAATAGAGCCTATGAAATTGAAATTTTCCTTTTAGACTAACAGCTCCTTGGGGTAAGCAACACCTCTTGATCTTTGTTTCTCTCATGCTCTTTCCCCTCCCTCTTTCCTTCCTTTCCTTCCTTCCTCTCTTTTCTTTCCTGATGTAAAGGATTGAACCCAGGGTCTTGCACATGCTACACACATGTTCCATCACTGAACCACATCCTCAGCCCTGAGGACTATCTGTGGATCACCATTGTCTTTCTGGTATCCAGAACAACCTCTGGAATGTAATATATGCTAAGCATTGGAAGACTCAGTGAGTGAATGAATGAATGAATGAATACACACAAAATAGTAGCAATTTTCTCTTGATTGTTGGCTCTTGTCCATGCCATACTCATTCTTATACTGAGTTTTTCAGGCTCTAAAAGATTCATATTTTGGGGTGAACCACTCTTTGCTGTGGCATGCTGTCCTGTACATCATAGGATGCTTAGCAACATCTCTGGCCCCCACTCATTGGCTATTAATAGCTCCCCCATCCATTTCTTGAGAATCAAAAGTGTTTCCAGACATTGCCAAGTATACTATGGAAGATAAAAATTGCTCCTCTTTGATGACCACTGAACCACAGACATTAAAGTTCCACAGCTTGAGGCCAGCTCTTTTCAACTTGAGATGATAAGAACCAAGCCTGAATAAAGTCAGAAGAATATTTCTATTCCTTCAGATTTATGATGGGATTGTGAGAGGGTCTGTGGATTAATTGCTTTGAATGAAAGGACCTGTTCTAGCTGAGCATTTCCTCCCAGGGTCCATAGCAGGCCCTCTACTTCTGTGCTACCTTCTTCTACCTTGGTTTCTGACTTTGCTGTATCCTTTTCTGGGATTCAAGCATAGTCCTGATCCTTGATCCCACGACTGAGGAGCTGAGTCCTTATCAGCTTCTCCCCTTCTGGGTTGGACACCAGTAAGAACACAAGACATTGCAGCCTGACTTTCTATTTAAATCCAGAGTCTACCTCCTTGGTATTCTGACTGTACAACCATGGAACTCTATGTTATTGATGCCTAATGATTCCTGTTGAGGTTTGCTACCTCTAAACAGATTCATGGATAGTGACATTATTCTGGCTGTGAGTCAGGTTTCCCAGATCCCTTGGGGTGTTATAATTGGCACCACTGACTAACTTCCTTTGGAATTAACCCTACTTTTTTCTTGATTTCTGTTGCCCTAGAACCATCAATTCTATCCTCTTACCTCATTCTTGCTCAATCACTGTAAGTTGTAATTGTCAGCCTTGCTAGTTCATTTCCCCTGGTTATATAGATTAGATTTGCTCCCCATCAGGGACTACATGCTCACTGACTTCAGGGTGATCTTTTCAGCCTGCTTGGCTTTTCTGATCCTATTAATCATATTCTCCAGCCTTCTAAGACTTCTCTTTTGTCTAGTGCTCCTAACCACAGAAAGCTGCTAAAGAAAGACTTATAATTAAACCCAAATGGCCCACAAAACTTATATTTCCTCCTGGGTCATTGTACATTGACTCTGTTATTTGTTCTTCCTCTATTACCTGCCTAATTCCATCCCCTAATGATTGTTTCAAATATGTTCCTTTTTCTATAAGCTTTAAAAATTTTTTTACCACTGCAGACACACTGACAATCTCACTTTTTTTTAAGGAAGTGAGATTAAAGTTATATTTTCTCTTCACCTTAACATATCCATGTTTCTTTATCTATATTTCCTTCATTCTTTTAGGCTCAGCTAAGAAGCCTCCCTCCTCTATGTTTGCTTATGACATTTTTTTGTGTGTGTGTGTGAGCACATGGCGGGTGTGTGCATGGGGGAAGGCTCTTAATCCAGGCTGAGAATCTGTGTTTGTTTGACTTAGAATCACTTCTTTATATATTTATGGGCAAAGTCCAGTTATATCCTGCTTTGCCTTACTCAGAGTTATCAAAATGGGATGTCTTTCTTTACACAACCTCTCATTTCCATTTTGTTATGAAGGTAAGAAAAAAATACATGCACAGTATTATCTTAGCTGCTAATAACATTTTTAAAACTTTTTTCCCATGACATCTCTACATAGCACACACTAGAATATTAAAATTATCCATCAATTGATAGTTTAAAGTAACCTGTGACTCTTGCTTAGTTCTACTTTTTTCTCCTTTCAAAGAAGAACCATGTTACTGGCATGCTCATCTGGTCTGGTTAATTACCTCCATGCTTGAATTCCCTTTTCTTTTCATATCTTAACTGGCCATCAGTTTCCTTTGGTACATAAGATTAGAAACTTAGCCCATGAAAGGACTCTTCTAGTTAAGCCAATTTCTATCAATTAGCCCTTAAACATAGTTCTTAAAAAATTGATAGAAAATTCATTTTTGTAGCCACCCACAGGTAAGCAGTGTAGTTTGCCTACACTTTGAGCAAATATTCAGCATCTATATGGACAGGCTTTCTAATTCACAATATTTCCAGGATTGCCTCTTTAAGTGAATGACTCTTATTTGGCCTCGTGGGCATTGCTCAGTGGTTCAGGGTCAATTTACCCATGGTGCTGGGCAAGTCAAGAATCACTCATTGTTCAAGTAGTAGCTACCAGGTCCCTTCTGCACCCTAGTAGTTAAGATCTTCCATTGCTAGATCAGAAAACGATCTGAGTATAGATTTTGATGTGCTAGACAAAATGTTTCTAATGTTTTTGGATAGCTATGTGGAAAAACATTTAATAAACTATTCTGAAATTTAGGACATTTTGGCTTTAGTCTTAAATCTTACAATACATGAAATGAAATCATCCTTATTCTTTCTGGGTCTCAAGTTTATCTTTTAAAAATTGAAGTTACTTTTGCATTAAGCATATTGTGTTTCCTATAGTTCAAGTATTACTATGAAAGGAATATTTTGGGAATTTCCCTTAATCCCTTGTAATTTTACCATAATTAACCTTGCTATGGACCTTTGAAAAGGAATTTTTTTT
This sequence comes from Cuniculus paca, assembly GCA_004365215.1. Taxonomy (NCBI): domain Eukaryota; kingdom Metazoa; phylum Chordata; class Mammalia; order Rodentia; family Cuniculidae; genus Cuniculus; species Cuniculus paca. Next base: position 8,355 of record RJWT010009034.1, read on the forward strand.
CTAGACAATATGTAGGCCTTGTATGTTTGGAGACATATGCCTTAGAAATCTCACATTATCTGAACCTCAGACTTCTGAATGAGCTCACCCAAAGTTATACACCCTGAATGAAATTTTATTGAGGTTAGATTTAGAGAACCAAGTCTGTATTGATGAGATTAAAGGCAGTATTGAAGAGGCTATATTTGAAGAGAAACTGACTGAGAGTTTCCCTTAGTTAAAGAGAGACATGAGTCCTTACTCAGAAAGTACATTTCAAATTTCAATAAATTTAAATACAATAAATCCACCTCAGAATGAGATGGCAAAATATTAAGGTGAAAGAGAGAATCTCAGAGATAACCTGATCTCAGAGGTCAGGTCACTTGGTAAGAATACGTACCAAGAAAATTAGATTACCATAGATATTGTAATAATGAAAGGGAAAGAAAGTTCTCAAAAGGAAAGAACTACTGGGTTGGGGAAAGGAGAAAAGGAAGAAAGGAAAAGATTATATGTATGTAGGTATACACATATAGCTGTGTGAATGTATATGTATACAATATAGATAACTATACTACTAATCTCTGTTAGTTCACTGAAGAGAACAGTTTGTGCTGTCATTGTTTGTTTGATAATTTTTTATGCCTAGATCTTGTAACCTGAACAACTACTTCTGAAATAACAATATGCAATATATTAGTGTTAGTTTCCTGCTATTTTTTTGAAATTCTGTATCATTTCTATCCTTTTTTCTGTTTTGCTTTTAAAAATAAAAAAAAGAAAATTAGATTACCAGTAAACTTCTCATCTGTAAACTGCTGAGGAAGAAATAACTGAGAGCCAAAAATTCTACATTCAGCTAAATGGTTCTTCAAGGGTGAGGGTAAACTAAAGACAATTTGAGGTGTACATTCCATCCACATACTTTTCTAAAGAATGATTATGTCTTGCCAAGAAAAATGTGGCCAGAGGAAATGGGAGGAATATAATAAATAACAGAAATTAAAAGATGTTGGTAAATTTGAAAGAAAAATTGGACTGTTAAAAATAACAATACCATCTTATGTCAAAAAATGAGAAGCAAAATTTAATCAGTAACAACTTACAAGAATGGGCAATGTTTAACTGTACTAGGATCATTGTCTTATTTATTAGGAAGAAAATGTACTGAATAATCTACTTTGTTAAAAAAACATTGTTAAATACAGTTGCCCCTTGGTATCCATGGTGAATTGGTTTTAGGATTCTTTTCAGATACCAAAATCTGTAATTACTCAAGTCCCTTCCAAAAAATGGGATAGTTTTTGTATATAAACCTATGCACATCCTCCTATATACTTGAAATCATCTCTAGATTATGTATAATACCTAATGCAATGTAAATGGTATGTAAATAGTTATATTATTTAGGAAATAATAAGAAAAGTTTGTACATGTTTAGTATAGATACAAGTTATGTGAATACTTTGATTTGCAGTTAGTTGAATTCATGGATGGTTAACTAAAATGGAAGAAAAACGGAAATATAACATTGTTTTCTTATCAACCCAGAGAAGCCTTATTCTCTAATCTGAGACAGGAAAGGAAAGGGAAAAAAACAACTAAACAAAAACCAAAAAGAGATGGATGAAATTAAGTACAGATATAGAATGAATTCTGTTTGTTGAGCCCATATTATTTTTAATCACGGACCCTATGTTATAGACTTTTGGATTAGTCTAGTTGCCTTTTCTTTGGTATGTGGCAAGGGTTGGGAAACCATCCAAGGTAATATATAGGTCCTTTCTCAGTTTTTGTTTGCTTTCATAAGTCATGCTGATTAACATCCTTGAACACTCTGAGCACACATATGGGAAATTTTTCAAGAATACATAACTATCAGTGGATTTTGAGAGCTGGTTTACACCCAAACACAGTTGTTAGTTCTACACTGAAAATGTCCTTTCTTTAATGTTATTTACAGCATAATCTCAGAGAGATTTCCATTTGTAAACTAGAAAATGGTTAATGTGAAAGTCATTGTCATTTAACATGCAAAAAAAGATGAAGAAAAAAATATATACCCTTTGTATTCCCTTTAGACACCTGGAATCTGGTGTTTGATTCCACTTCCAAGTTGGACTTCTTTTTATGTATGTCTTTATAGACAGTGCACAGGTTAACAACACCAAATACTATGCTGCAATTGTAGAGGTTAAAGTCTACGTTTACTATAATTACAGAAGTATTTAAAGTCTTGCACTTGCCATTGGGAGAGAAAAATGGAAGGATTTGGGGCAATCAGTTATTATGGACACATGTTGAAATTAAATTGAAACTATGTTTAGTTTACAAAGTCTGACTTCAAACACAGCTTGAATTTTTGAAAATTCGTTATTTGCAGATATTCTAAATTCAGTTGTGTAAGTTTTTCAACCAGCTCCTGATGTTCAAAAACTAGGAAATCAATTGATTATTCTTTGCATTTATGAGGAAGTTTAACTTCCCAACTTGACCATCTATTTTGTTCACTTAGTAGCTATTTTTTCTTCAGATATCATATATATAATTCATATGTATATTATTTATATATATACATTGTTTGAACTTAGCATGCTTACTCATGTCATGTCAAATTGGTCGCTGAATTACTGGAGTCAGAATTCTTGCGAATCCTCAGTTCAAATCTTCACTACATACAAGATGACAATGAAAGTCAAAGAGGAAATGAAACTTCTCCAAATTCTTAACATTCGTTAGTAGCAAAGAACCTTGGCCTGGGACCTAATTAATTAACAGGCTATCATCATTTAGAGCTCTTCATAACATGTCCAAAGGAGGATGATTATTGTACAATTTAGGCAAAAAAGTTGTCTCATCATTCCAAAATTTAATAAATTTGTTTTCATCTGTGACACATCCTAATGCTAAACAATAAAAAATCAGTAGAAATTCAGTGAAGTGATACATTAATCAATTTGTTGCTAAAAGTTCTGGTGCCTGTTCACACTGGCTACTTCACAGGAGAAAAATCATTTAGGAAATTCCTAGACTCACCCTGTTCTGGCTAATGTTGTATTAAATGATAATTTGTCATTATTTTTAAAATTATAGACTATTTCATGCACTCCAAAAAGTTAGATGCTGATCTAATAAACATTTATGTTTCTACCATCCCATTTGATACATGTTTCATCCAAACTTAGGTATTGTGGTTTTTACCTATTTTTATACATATAAATTAGGCTATTGCAAAATTACCATGTACATGTATAATTTATTTTTCTATTCTTTAAAGATAATACATAGGTCCTTTCTCAGTTTCTGTTCGCTTTCACAAGTGATGCTGATTAACATCCTCAAACACTCTGAGCACACATACCGGATTTTTTTCAAGAATATGCAACAGTAAGAGGGAGCGCTGGCTCAGTGAGGCCCCTTTCATGGTAGATGCACCAGTTTCACATCCTGAGAGCTCCCCCATCCTCATGCGTGCTTCAGATTATCAAACTTAAAAATATCAATCTTCTGCGAATGAAATATCTCATAGCTTTAATTTTTATTTCTTTCGTTACCATTGCAAATACCATTTTTATGTGTTTTGTCACATTTTTCTTTCCTGTTTTGTGAATTTCTTGGTCATAGAACAATTTTCTACTGAGTATTCACAATTTCTTAACTGATTGGCCAATATAATGTATACATTCTGATTTCTTCATATCTATTATATGTGTTGCAAATATATCTTCCAACATAAGTTTGTGTTCTTTTATATCCTCTGAAAATACAAATTTGAAGTTTTAACGAGCTCAAACCAGTTTTTTGGGAAGGGATTCTTATTTACAAATATCATGTGCTCTTCAAATTTTCTTCCAAAACATTTTAAAAGATTTTTTTTGCATTTAGTCTTTGAAATATAATTTTGGGCATGTTTTATGTATTTTCCATGTGGATTAAATAATTGTCCTTGTATTGTTTATTTGACAGTCTCTCATCTGCATCCTTCCATTAATATAAAGTTTCCCTGTGTATGTGGATCTTTTCCTGGACTCTGTTCTGTTCCATTAATCTGTTGCTTAATTCCTATAAAATCACACATTCATTTATTAAAGATTTATCATAACTGGTGAGACATTATAACTCCTTCATCTCTTCTCCTTCCACTCAAAATTATCTGTTATCACAGATTTTTTATTTTTCCATATAAATCTTAGAATTAGCTTTGCAACAATGTTGTTGGGACTTTAATTAGAATTGTATTAAAGTTGTGGGTTAATGTGGGGAGAATTGTTATTTTTATGATAGTGAATTTTATCCACAAACATGATATATTTTTTATTTATTTAGGCCTTTCTTGTGACCTGGATGATATTAAATTTTCTGTGTAAATATCTTGAACAAATTTGGTTAGCTGTGTAGTTCAGATTTTTGTTTCTATGGTAAAAGAGAGCTCTTATATTTTTCTAACTCATTATTGCTAGGATACAGAGACATCGTGTAATTTTTATATTTTATATTTTGTATCAAGAAACCTATTTATTAATTTCACTATTTTATTTTGATTTGCCTTTTCCTATTCTTTTCCTTTCTTTTTTTTTAATTTTAAAGAGGATAAAATCAAGGAAAATGAAACAGAATAAAACCAATCAAAAACAAACCAGTGTAAGTGATACAGGACTTCATAACATTATGAAATCAACAATAGTTGCTATAATGCCTTTTGTCATCTTCAAAATAGTTGCAGATACCTTCGGATATAGTACAAACCAAACAGAACAGAATAGAATACAAACAATAAAAACAAAACAATGGGTGCATTAATGGACTTCAATAGAAGACAATAGTAAATCCAAAATGGCTACCATAATATATCTTGCTATCTTTGAAATAGCTGCCCATGCCATCGGATATAACATAATCAAACAAAACAAAAGAGAATAAAATGCAACCCAACAAAACAATGAAAATGATATAGGACTTCAAAACAAGACTATAGGGAATCAACAGTGGCTACCACCCTCAGAAGGAGACCCCTCCTAGATGCCATGCTGTGTACCACTATCTTCTGAACAGATGATCAGACCACTGACCCTAGACCTGCAAGGTCAGTGAAACACCACAGTACCACAGGCAACCAATAGCATTTCACTTCAATAGCTACCATTACAGCCTGTGTTTCTCTGGATCAGCTGGAGGCTTAAGGTATGTGTGGGGGGCAGAATTGGCACTTCTTGTTTGCCAGCCTGTGAGCTGGGAGGGGCAGGAATCTGGCTGTCCCCCAGCTGTCTGTGGCCTGTACATGGCACCGGTTTGCAGGAGTACCTTGCTTCCTGGTGGGGCCTTGTTCTCTCCCCTCACAGTCTACAAATGGTGCTGACTCACAGGGAAAGGCTTGAGTGTGGCTGTCCCCACTCTGGCAGCTGCCCATGCTTGGTTCTAGGTGGGGAGAGGTACTTTCTCTCTCCCCCCACCATCCATGAATGGCGCTGACTCACAGGGAAAGGCTTGGGTCTGGCTTCCTTTTCCTATTCTTTATATTTCCATTTTATTTTCTTGTTTCATTGCTTGTGTAGGTGACCCAGTAAAATGTTGAAAAAAAATGCAAAAATAGCAGACATCATATCTTGTTTCGGAGTAGACAGGGTATGATTTATTTTATCATTAAGAACTAACTGCTGTTATGTTTTAAATAGATGTTCTTTAGCAGTTTTAGGAAATTCTTTTAGATTCCCAGTTTGTTATAATTTTTAAACAATTTTCCTTCATGCATAAGACTGTTTTGGAGCTTTCATGTATTGTTTTGACTGTAGGCTTAGATTTAATTTTAAAAAATAATGTCACTACCTAGAGAATATGTGATAGGCTGAAAACATTGTAGCTACTCACTTATTCCTTAAAATAAGGAGGAAAAAAAGTATGAGTCAGAGGAGAAACTAATTGCTCAAAAGCTTCTACTTATTGAAGGCTGAGGCTATGTTGGGTTGGTGCATGAAGGCCTTGGGTACAGGAGCTTTGAAGAAACAGGTGTATCAGTCTAATAAAGCCAAGAAACCTAGTGGAACATATGGACTGTGGGCTTATGAGAAGTAATGAATACTACTTGCAAATATTTGTGGGAGGGCACACCTACTTAACACAACAGGACTGCAAGGCTTCAAAGTTCTGGTGCAAATTATCTTTGGTTAATTAGCTTATTTGAACCATAAATGTGTATATTTACTATTCTTTTTCAGTAGTGAATACACCGCTGGTAGTTCAGGTAACCTTCCTTCTCTATGTCCATATGTACCATACTCCAACCTGCTTGTAAAAATCACTAGCCTTTCCTTCAGCTGTTCTCCTTCATTATGCAATGGATACAAGGATTAGAATCTTTGCAAAATTACTAACCCAGGTTTGTTCCCATGTCAGAAAAAAAAAATGACAGCAAGGTTCTTGCCACCAAGGCAATGAGTTCTGCAAATGTTTACGGACAGCGTGGTTTGTCAAATGTATTGTGTATGAGTTATCAAGTGACAAAGGAAGGTGAAGAATTCTCAAAGACTATGATTTATTTATAACCAAGAGCCAATAGGGACTGAATTTGAAAGTTTTAAAAATGGAATGTTGCTATTTTGAAGTTCAGTTCAGTTTTGGCTCATAAAACAAGGTGCAGAAATTAATCTTTAGGGAAAACATTTTACTTTGCCTTGGAGGGATTATTTTGCTTTCAGTCATGCACCTACTTACCCACTGTTTAGAGATCTCTGAGTGCAGCAAGGTATATAAATGTTCTTACTTCAGATTGAATTGTAAATTATTTGCTAAGTACGTCGAGTGCATTTAGTACAATTGTATTCTAGCTGGATCAGAAAAATTTCTCTTCAAAATCTGAATATAGAGTGCCTTATGGATGGACATGGATTTTTCTCTGATTATTTGTATGTGCATATGTTTTGGCAAACTGTTAGCTGTTTAAAAATTGTTTCTAGCACTGGGGTTATAGCTCCATGGCACAGTGCCTGCTGGCCAGCTCAAGGTCCTGAGTTCGATTTCTGGTACCAAAAAAAAATTATTTCTTGTTCTTTTTTCTGATCACAGATTAGTTGAGACTATGTAATTGGTTTTTGTCAAACATATGTAAGTGAAAAGTAGTACGTGTTACTTCCAGGCCAAGGCTTTTAAAGAGTGGATGTGCCTTCATCAAGCTCTGCTTCTCTTTTCCCTGGATGGATGTAGTTCACAAAAGGGTCTAGAGCATGCCAGGGTCTCAGTGTGAAAGACATCTAAATCTCTGAAACACTTCATAGAGGAAAATAACCCACAGACCTGAAACACTCTTTTAATCATTTAATGAAAGAAAACTTTTATTTTGTTGACATGAAGGGTTTTATATGTTACACAGGTTCATCTTCCCCTGATTCATACAGTGTTTTGTCTAAGCACTTCTTCATAGCAAACTGGAACACTGTACTTGTATCACATAAACATATAGGCTCATCTTTCTATTGAATATATAGAAAGCAATGGTGCAAAAGGAATGTTTTTGAAAATATAATTATACTACAGTTTGATGGAGAAGTCACTTTTTAGTCTAATTCATGTTTCTTTTTATGTTATTGGGCTTTTTTTTCTCTGGCTGCTTTTGTGATCTTCTTATTGCAATGTCTTAATGCATGAATTCTTTTTTTTCCTACTTGATATTTGGTGGACATCCTGAGTCTAAAGAAGTGGATGAACCTTTCATCAACTCTGAAAATTTTCATACTTTCTTTTACTTTAATAATTCATTCATTACTTCCTTATATTTCTTTTGGAACTTCAATTAGATATGCTGGAGCTTCTTGCTGGCGCTTCACTGTCTTTTATCCTCTTTTGGTATCTTGGACCTGATTTCTGATCAGAGGAGATCAGGTGTGTTCAGGGTGGTATGGCCGTAGATGGAGCTGATTTCTGAGTTGTTTCTTTTCCATAAGTACGCTTCTCTTTAGTTCTGCTGAAACTACTGCTTAGTTCATTCAGTGAACTTTCTAAGATATTCTTTTCTATAAAAAATTTTGATTTACACAAAAAGTAAGAAGATATGTGAGAGTTTCCACACATGCTGAACCCAGAACAGCACATTCCATTTGGTTGTCATATCTTCTTGGGATCCTGCTGCTCTGGCAGGTCTTCAGGCAGCCCTTATTGGATGATGATCATGACAGATTTGACGAGTTTTGGTCATGTGTTTTGTAAAAATCCATCTTTCAGGATTTATTCTATGATTTATTTATGATTGGACTGGGGTTATGGATTTGAAGGAGGATCATAGAAGTTCAGTGCTATTTTTATCATTCTTATGAAGGGTACATTGTGAAGTTAAAGGCCATCCTGGACTACATAAAGAGACCCTGTCTCAAACAACAATAGCAACAATAATAACAATAAGACAAAGAAATTCAGGAAAACCATTTGAAAAAATACACCATTCCCTGAATGTTAAATATATCCAACAAACTAGGATTAAAAAGGAATTTCCAAAGCCCAACATGAGACATTTAGGAAAAACACAGCTAACTTATTGGTGAATACTTTTCCAATAAAATGTGTTTCCCAGTAAAAATAGAAAATTTTCTTTTAAAATCAGGAAAAAGACAAGAATGTCTTGCCAGTTCTATTTTACATTGCTGGAGGTTTCAGCTAGGGAAAATAGGCAATAAAAAGATGTAAAAGACATCCAGTTTGGAGCCACGCATGGTGGAGTACACTCAGGAGGCTGAGGCAGGAGAATTGTTGCAAGTTCGAGACTAGCCTGGGCTACAAAGTGAGCCCAAGGCCAGCCTGAACTGCACAGTGAGACCCTGTCTTGAAAAGACCAAAAAGAAGAAAAAAAGAAAAAAGACATCCAGTTTGGAATGGAGGGAGTGGTAGTATCTAGTTGCAGAGGGAGTGCTCTTGTATGTGGAACATTCCAAGGATTTAGGAGAATCCTAAATGAAACCTCTTAGAACTAATTAACTAAGCTCAGCAAATTATCAAAATATAAATTCAATCAATAAGAATTTCTATTCCTTTATACTTGAAATAAATGAAAAAAAGTCGAGAAAACAATTCCATTTATGATAGCATCTGAAAGAATTGAACAATTTTAAGAAAAAAATTAACACTAGTAGTGAAAAATTTATAAAACACTAAAATTGCAAAACATTGTTGAAAAAAATTTAAAAATCTGATAAATGGAAAGACATTTCATGTTCATGGATTGGAAGAGTTAATATTGTTAAAATGACAATACCATTCAAGCCATCTGCAGAGTCAATATAATTCCTATCAAGATTCATGCTGCCTTCTTCATATACATTGACAAGCAGATCCCAAAATTCACATAGAAGAGTAAACAATCCAGAATTGACAAAACAATGTGGAAAACAGCAGAGTTGGTTGGAGGCTTTGTACTATCTGCTTTCAAAATCTATTATAAATATACAGTAATCAGGATAGTCTGGTACTGGTATAAGGATTGACGTCTAGGTGAATGAAGTTGACAGAAAGAAATACCTTATTTATGATCAATTCAATTTTGACAGAGTTGGCATTATACTATGGGAAAGTATAGTCTTTCCTACAGATGATTGCTGGGACAATGAATATCTTCATGCAAAAGAATAAAGTTAGATCTCTATGTCATATGATATACAAAAGATAGCATGGGTCAAAGAAAAGAAAGAAAACAAAGACCCAAATGTAAAAAAATGAAAGTGTCAAACTCTGAGAAGACAAATATTGGCGTTAACTGATGTGGCCTTGATTTAGGCAATGGTTTCCTAGATCTGAAATCAAAAACATAAGCACAAAAGAAAAAATAAATACAATCTTAGCAAACTTTTTAAAAAGTTGTATTTCAGAAAATATCATCAAGAAAATTAGAGAATAATCTATGGCAAGGAGGAACTTTTTATAAGTCATTATCTTGCAAAGAGCTTGTATATAAAACATATAAATGATTCTTATAACCCTATAAATAAGAAACCAACATAAAATGTTGTGTGAAGGATCTGAATAGATATTTGTCCAAAGAAGATATGCGAATGACCCATAAGTACATCTAGGAAATGCAAGAAAAACCCACAATGAGATATCACTTCAGACCTGCTAGGCTAGCTATAATAGTATAACGAGTATTAAATTTTTGTGAAGATATGAAGAAACAGGAACACCCTTAGGTCGATGCTGTAAATATAAGTAGTATAGATGCTTTGGAAAACAGTTTCTCAGTTCCTTCAAGGAAATATTGATTTACATATGGTTCAGCAATTTCATTCCTACCTAAATACCAAAGAGAAATGAAAGTACATGCCCCCCCACAAAAACTTGTACTCAAGTATTTATACCAACATTGTTTATAATAGCCAAAATGTGGAAACAACCCAAATGTTCACCAGTGGATGAATGGATAAGCAAAACATGGTACATCAACACAATGGAATAATATTCAGTAATTAGAAATGAAGAACTTCTGTGTTCTACAACATGAGTGAACCACAAAACTATTTGCGAAGTGAAAGAAAGTAATCATAAAAGACTACACATTGCATTGCTCCACTTAAATAAGGTACCCCAAGTGAACAAATCACCACTACAGACCAACTAGATTTGAGGTTCTCTATAGCCAGAGGAGCTCAGTGGGAAATAGGATTGCTAACAGGCACGGTTTATTTTTAGTGTGATGAAAAAGTTCTAAAATTGATTATAATGATGATAGTACAGCTTTTTTTTAAAAGCAAAAAACAATAAAAACAATTGTACAAAGTTTCAAAATAAGATTGTAGGAGAGTAACAATGGTTAGTACGTTGCTTATTGTTATATTCAAAGTAGTTGCTCATATAACAAGATATGGGCATGAAAAATTAAACAATGTAAGCACAAACCTTTCTTTCCAGTGAACTAATAGCAATTAGTAGTATAACTATCTTAACTATTTTGTGTATTTGTTTATTTTTCCTTTTCCCTTCCTTTTTTTCTCCTTTCCCCATCCCACTTTCTCTTTCCATTGGACAGTTTCTTCCCATTTCACAATATTTATTGCACATTTTCTTATTTACTTTTTCAGCTTCTTACACTAGGGAGACAATATGATGTTTACATATATGAGTTTGATTTATTTCACTTGCAAGTATGGTCTCAAATTCCATCCATTTCCCTATAAACGTTTTAAGTTTATCATTCTTTATAGCTGAGTAGTCCTCTATTATATAAAAATATCACATCTTTTTTTATCCATTCCATGGCTGATGGGCATTTGAGTTGTTTCCAAGATTTAGCTATTACAAATTGTGCTGCTATAAACATGGTTGCACGTATGCTGCTGTGGTACGACATTTTCAATTCTGGGAAAATACCTGGAAGGAGAATAGCTGGATTGAATGGGACTTCTAGTCCTAGTTTTTTGAGAAAGCTCCACATTAATTTCCATAGTGGTTGCACCAGCCTGAGTTCCCACCAACAATGGAGAAGTGTTCTTTTTCCCCCACAGCTCCTCCCATATTTTTTATTGGTTGATTACTTGATGATGGCCATTCTTACAGGCGTAAAATGGAATCTCAGTGTTGTTTTAATTTATATCTCTTGAATGACCAATAATATTGAACATTTTTTCATGTATTTATTTGCTTTTTGTATTTCTTCATCTGAGAAGTGTGTGTTCATTTCAGCTGCCCATTTTTGGATTGTGTCTTTGAGTTGCAAGGAATCTGATTTATTTTTCAATTCTTTATATGTTTGGGATATAAGTTCTTTGTTTGAGGGACAGTTGGATAAAATTTTTTCCTGCTCTGTGGGTCTTTTTTTCTTCCGTTGGTGATTTCTTTTGATGTGCAAAAACTTTTTAATAAGACAAGGTCTCAGCTGTTGATTCTTTGAAGTATTTTCTGTGCAGTCTGAATTTTGTTCATGAACTCTGCCTACACCTATGTCTTCAAGATTTCTACCGACTTTCTCTTCCAGTAGGTTTAGTGTTTCTGTTTTAATATTTAGACTTTGATCCATTTTTGACTTAGTCTAGTGCATGGTGATAGACATGGGTCTAGTTTTAGCCTTGGGCATCTAGAGAACCAATTTTTCTGGCACCATTTATTAAAGAGGGTATCTTTTTTCCAGTGAACATGTTTGAACCTCTGTCTGGAAGGTGTCTGAGTGTGTTTGTAGTTGTGTCTGAATCTCCTAATCTGTTCCACTGGTCCTCAGGTCTGTTTTTTTGACAGTACCATGTTGATTTTAGTACTGTAATTTTCAATATATAGATCCATTGCTTCCATTGTTATATTGATTCCTAAGAATTTAATTTTTTTGGATGCTATTGTGAAGGGTGTGGTTTCCCTAATTTCTTTCACAGTGAGTTTGTTGTTTGTGTGCAGGAGTGCTACTGAATTTTGAGTGTTGACTTTGTATCTAGCTATGCTACTAAATTTGGTTATTAGCTCTAGGAGTCTTTTGGTAGTTTTTGGGATCTTCTGTTTAGAGTATCATGTTATCTGTGAATATTCATAGTTTAACTTCTTCCTTTTCTATCTTTATTCCTTTTTTTCTCTCTTTGTCTAATTGCTCTGGCTAAAGTGTCCAAAACTATATTGAATAGGAGTGGTGATAGTGGACATCCTTGTCTTGTTCCTGATTCTAGAGTGAAGGTTTTCAGTTTTTATCCATTTAGTATGATGTCTGTTGGTTTGTCATAGAGGGCTTTTAACAGATTGAGTTAAGGAACATCTACTATGATTTTCTGTAGGTTTTTTTTTTATCATGAATGAGTGTTAGACTTTATCAAAAGCTTTTTCTGCATCTATTGAGATGATCAAGTGTTTTTTATTTTTGGCTATGTTGACATGCTGTATTACATTTATTGATTTGCATATGTTGAGCCATCCTGCATTCCTGGGATGATTCCCACTTGGTCATGGTGTGTAATCTTGATGATTTGTTGCATTCCGTTTGCTGGTATCTTATTGAGGATTTTCGTATGTATGTTCATTAGAGAGATTGGCCTGTGGTTCTCTTTTTCGGTTGGACCTTTCTCTGGTTTTGGTATCAGGATAACACTTGCTTCCAGAAATGAATTAGGGATTATTGCTTTCCTTTCAATTTCACTAAAGAATTTGAGGAGTATCAGCATTAAATCTTCTCTAAATTTCTTGTAGAATTCAGCAGTGAATCTATCAGGACCTGAGCTTTTCTTTGTTGTTTTAATTTCATTTTCAATCTCATTAACTGATACTGGGTGATTCAGAATTTTTATATGTTCTTGGTTCAGCTTTGGCAATTCATACAGATATGGGAATCTATTCATTTCTTTTGTGCTTTCCATTCTATGAGAGTAAAGATTTTCATAGTAGGTATTGATGATCTCCTGAATTTTCACAGAATTGGGAGCAATTTCACCCTTTTCATTCCTCAATGCATGAATATGAGTCTTTTCTTTCCTTTTTCTTGATAAGGTTTACTAAGCATTTATCAATTGTATTTATTCTTTCAAAGAGCCAACTCTTCATTATGTTAATTATTTGTATTGTTTCCTTGGTCTCCATTGCATTAATTTCTTCTCTGATTTTTATAATTTCCTACCTTGTATGGGTTTTGGGTTTGTTTTGTTCTTCTTTTTCTGGAAGCTTGAAGTGTAACATTAGGTTATTTGTACTTGTTCTGTTTTCCCAATGTGAGAATTCACTGCTATAAATTTCCCTGTTATGATTGCTTTCATCATAAGTTCCAGTATGTTTTATCTGCACTCCTGTTTAGTTGTAGATATTGTTTAATTTCTTCCTTCATTTCATCTGTGACCACAGGTTGTTTAGGAAGGTGTTATTTAACTTCCATGCATTATTGAGTTTTTGTGGGTTTTTTTTGCCATTTATTTCCAATTTCATTGCACTATGGTTAGATAATATACATGGAATAATTTCAATTTCCTCTACTTAAGCATGTTCTATGGGTTAGTATATGGTCTATTTTAGAGACAACCCATGTGCAGTTGAGAAGAATGTGTATTCTGATGATATTAGGTGGAATATTCTGAAAACATTTAATAAGTCCATTTGTTCACAGGTTTGGTTAAATTCTAATATTTCTTTGTTGATTTTTTTGTCTAGTTGGTCTATCTCTTTGTGACAATAGTGTACTGAGGTCTCCTGTTACAATTGTGTTGTTGCTTATTTGATTTTTTATGTCTAATAATAATTTTCTTATATAATTGGGTGCTCCCATGTTTGTTGCATACATATTTATGATTGTTGTTTCTTTCTCTTGAAGCTTTACCCTAACGAGTATGTAGGGAGCTTCTTTATCTCTTTTTATCATTCTTGGCTTGAAGTTCACATTGACTGTAAACAGAATAGCTACCCCTGCTTTTTTCTGGGTTCCTGTTGCATGGAAGCTTATTTTGCATCCTTTGACTTTCAGTCTGTGAATTTTTTTTTTAGTTAAATGTGTTTCTTGTATACAACATACTGTTGGATCTTGTTTTTTAATCCATTCTGCCAATCTGTTTCTTTTGATTGGTGAATTGAGGCCACTTACATTGATGGTTATAACTGATATGTATTGGCTTATCTTTGTCATGGTGTTTTAGTGCTGTTGATTTCCTGTTTTTCCCCTCTGTTTAATTGCTTGCCCTGCCTGGTGGTTTCTTTCTGTTGTTCTTGAAATAGTGGTCATTTTTATCTCTCTCTAGAATATGGTTCAGTATTCTTTGTAGGATTTCAGTACTCTTTGTAGCTTCACTCCAAACTCTTCTTGACTTCAAGGTTTGTGTTGAGAAGTCTACTGTGATTTGATGGGCTTTCCTTTATAGATGATCCGTTCCTTTTCTCTAACAGCTTTTAATATTCTATTCTTGTGCTGAATTTCTGGAATCTTGATTATTACATGTCTTGGTGTAGTTTTATTTTGGTCTTGGCTGTTTGGAGTTCTATATGCTTCACTTATTTGTATGTCAAATTCTTTACCTAGATTTGGGAAGTTTTCTTTATTTCCATGAAGAGTTTTTTTTATGGCATTTGTGCTATTTCCAGCTTTCTCATTGACCTCAATCAATCTTATGTTATTATTCTTTGCTTTATCTTGTAGTTGTTGGATTGATTTTTCTTTGTCTCTTGCTATTTTTAAGATACCTTTCTTTCATGATCACTAGCTGCAATACTGTCTTCAAGATCTGAAATTCTATCCTCTCCTTTGTTAAATCTGTTGCATATACTTTCAATGGAAACTTTAATCTCTTGGATTTCTGTTTGGATCTGTTTCATGGATTCCATTCCTTTCCTATGTTGGACATTTTTGTTTCCATCATTTTTCTTTTCTTTTTTTTTTTTTTAATTTTTGCGGCACTAGGGATTGAACTCACAACCTTGCGCTTGCTGGGCAGGTGCTTAGACCGCTGAGCTAGATCAGCCCTTCCATCATTTTTCTAAGCTTATCTATTCTTTTATCTGTCTTCTCTAATATCTTTGATTTTAAGCACCATTTCTTTTTGTACCTGAGAGATTATATTCTCTTTAGCCTTTTTCACTTGTTTTTTCACTTCTGTTGTTATCATTTCAGAAAGTTCCAGTGTTTGGCTTCCAGTTGTATCTATCTCATTGAGTTTCAGGCTGGCACTTTGTGGGCTGGGGGTCTAGGGTTTCATTTTGCTTCTGTATCTTGTCATTTTCCATTTTTTCTTTTTTCTTTTATTTTGATTTGTATGTTGATGCTTGCTAGCTTTATCATTAGTATTGAGGCTTCCCTAGGAGACTTCTGTTATTCAGGGATGTTCTCTAGATATAGGTGGTTCTTGATAGCTATCCCAAGAACCTATCATCTCAATTTGTAAAGGATGCAAAATAAATATTTGGCTCAGCTCCCAATCTTTTAGTACTGGACTGTGGTGATAAGTATGACCCCCTACAATCACAGTGTTATCATACAGGGTAGAAAAACTCTTTATCACAAGTATGACATCCTGAAGAAAGTACAGTTAACAATAACAATAGTTTCAAGTACAGTTTAACTACTGACAAACTATGGTAACCATTAACCTACAACCTCCATCCATAGCAGCAAACGCTACGGTTATATAACAAAATTGAACACATACAGTGCACTTGAATGCAGTGTCTTTCCCCTTAGTGGAGTGATTTTACCCTCATGCTTGGGGGGGGTGGTTTACAATGAGTAGGGAAAGGCTAATGTGATGAATGAGTCAAGGCTGGGGTCAAAAGATGATCACCCAAGTTTTGGGAAACTGGAGGACACAAGAGGGAAAGAATGAAATAGAATGTGAAGGAATAATCAGAAAGGGCAGAGACAATGATTATTCACTTGAAAGTTTAAATTCAAGAAGTAGTTGAGGAAAAAGAGAAAGAGGATTAATAGAAGGAAACCAAAAAAGAGAGGTAAGAAACCTAAGCAGTGACAAAATAAGGAAGAGAAAGAGAAAAAGAAATAAAAAGAGAGGAGAGAAAATGGAGACCAGAGAAAAAGAGGAGAGAGAAAAAAATCTCAGATACAAAAATAACCACAGAATAGAAAACAAAACAAGCTAACATCCAAACAAACAGGAAAGGATAGCCAATCAGACGAACAGGGGAGAATAAAAGAAGTTGTTATGGATTAAGAACTGGTGGTCAACTTGGCACCAGCTGAATTAAGTTGGCATGGTGCTGCATTTAGACAATCCACCTGAGGAAGGTCGCCAGCATAAAAAGAGATGTGGAGAGGAAGAGCAGGAGGCGTTGTGGGTTCTCCTAAGTGCTACTGTTTGGAGTCATTGGTTCTCCTGGAGGAGCTTGTCAGGCTGGCTCCCCAATATGACTTCTGCCATTATTATCTGAGGAGCTAAGGACCTTGTTGGTGAGAGTGGCTGTGGTTCACTTTGGGGAGCTCTGATCTTTGTGTTGAACATCGCTTCCTGGCTCCGGAGGGGAAGATGGTTGCTGTTCAAACTCCAGGATAAGTTGTCACTCTGGCTTCCTGGCATGTACTTGACTGTTCTCATCGTTGGAGGAGCGCAGGACTTTGTCATGGCTGAGGATGGCTGTGGTACTTTCTAGGAGCCCTGGTTCTTATTTGAGCATTGCTTCTTGGCTCCACTGTAGAACCCTCAACCTACTAGCACAGATCCTTCATCCTTCTGGCATAGACTTCATAGCTTCCACTGCTGGCCTATGGGCCTTTCCAGTATAGACTTTGGTGTTGTAGATAGATTTCCTGCACTTTCTTATGTCTAACAACTGGGTAACCATTTATAAATAATATTATA